>WNGS01167372.1:1115737-1144643 GCA_020271785.1 Procambarus virginalis | reverse complement strand
TTTCTGGGTTCGAGTCCCACTGGTGGGTGTTGTCTAAAGATTGTTAATCTTCTCTTGTGGTCATGCAAGTATGTGCTTATAGCATAGACACGAGTTCTCCCACATTGACAGTGGCTTGATGAAAAATGCTTGAGTAACCCCTCACTAATCTGGCGCCCTTGGAGGTGGAGATATTTGAGGTAAATACTTCGAAGTCTCTATCTCTTTTAGGGTCTGACTTGGTGTAGTGGGTTAAGGCATACTAGTTATGGCAGCTATTGGAAGATAGTTGTGCTTTCTGGGTTCGAGTCCCACTGGGGGTGTTGTCTAAAGATTGTTAATCTTCTCTTGTGGTTCATGCAAGTATGTGCTTATAGCATAGACACGAGTTCTCCCACATTGACAGTGGCTGGATGAAAAATGCTTGAGTAACCCCTCACTAATCTGGCGCCCTTGGGAGGTGGAGATATTTGAGGTAAATACTTCGAAGTCTCTATCTCTTTTAAGGGTCTGACTTGGTGTAGTGGGTTAAGGCATACTAGTTATTTCAGCTATTGGAAGATAGTTGTGCTTTCTGGGTTCGAGTCCCACTGGTGGGTGTTGTCTAAAGATTGTTAATCTTCTCTTGTGGATCATGCAAGTATGTGCTTATAGCATTGACACGAGTTCTCCCACATTGACAGTGGCTTTATGAAAAATGCTTGAGTAACCCCTCACTAATCTGGCGCCCTTGGGAGGTGGAGATATTTGAGGTAAATAGTTCAAAGTCTCTATCTCTTTTAAGGGTCTGACTTAGTGTAGTGGGTTAAGTCATACTAGTTATGGCAGCTATTGGAAGATAGTTGTGCTTTGTGGGTTCGAGTCCCACTGGTGGGTGTTGTCTAAAGATTGTTAATCTTCTCTTGTGGTTCATGCAAGTATGTGCTTATAGCATAGACACGAGTTCTCCCACATTGACAGTGGCTTGATGAAAAATGCTTGAGTAACCCCTCACTAATCTGGCGCCCTTGGGAGGTTGAGAAATTTGAGGTAAATACTTCGAAGTCTCTATCTCTTTTAGGGTCTGACTTGGTGTAGTGGGTTAAGGCATACTAGTTATGGCAGCTATTGGAAGATAGTTGTGCTTTCTGGGTTCGAGTCCCACTGGTGGGTGTTGTCTAAAGATTGTTAATCTTCTCTTGTGGTTCATGCAAGTATGTGCTTATAGCAAAGACACGAGTTCTCCCACATTGACAGTGGCTTGATGAAAAATACTTGAGTAACCCCTCACTAATCTGGCGCCCTTGGGAGGTGAAGATATTTGAGGTAAATACTTCGAAGTCTCTATCTCTTTTAAGGGTCTGACTTGGTGTAGTGGGTTAAGGCATACTAGTTATGGCAGCTATTGGAAGATAGTTGTGCTTTCTGGGTTCGAGTCCCACTGGTGGGTGTTGTCTAAAGATTGTTAATCTTCTCTTGTGTTTCATGCAAGTATGTGCTTATAGCATAGACACGAGTTCTCCCACATTGACAGTGGCTTGATGAAAAATGCTTGAATAACCCCTCACTAATCTGGCGCCCTTGGGAGGTGGAGATATTTGAGGTAAATACTTCGAAGTCTCTATCTCTTTTAAGGGTCTGACTTGGTGTAGTGGGTTAAGGCATACTAGTTATGGCAGCTATTGGAAGATAGTTGTGCTTTCTGGGTTCGAGTCCCACTGGTGGGTGTTGTCTAAAGATTGTTAATCTTCTCTTGTGGTTCATGCAAGTATGTGCTTATAGCATAGACACGAGTTCTCCCACATTGACAGTGGTTTGATGAAAAATACTTGAGTAACCCCTCACTAATCTGGCGCCCTTGGGAGGTGGAGATATTTGAGGTAAATACTTCGAAGTCTTTATCTCTTTTACGACTTGGTGTAGTGGGTTAAGGCATACTAGTTATGGCAGCTATTGGAAGATAGTTGTGCTTTCTGGGTTCGAGTCCCACTGGTGGGTGTTGTCTAAAGATTGTTAATCTTCTCTTGTGTTTCATGCAAGTATGTGCTTATAGCATAGACACGAGTTCTCCCACATAGACAGTGGCTTGATGAAAAACGCTTGAGTAACCCCTCACTAATCTGGCGCCATTGGGAGGTGGAGATATTTGAGGTAAATACTTCGAAGTCTCTATCTCTTTTTAGGGTCTGACTTGGTGTAGTGGGTTAAGGCATACTAGTTATGGCAGCTATTGGAAGATAGTTGTGCTTTCTGGGTTCGAGTCCCACTGGTGGGTGTTGTCTAAAAATTGTTAATCTTCTCTTGTGGTTCATGCAAGTATGTGCTTATAGCATAGACACGAGTTCTCCCACATTGACAGTGGCTTGATGAAAAATGCTTGAGTAACCTCTCACTAATCTGGCGCCCTTGGGAGGTGGAGATATTTGAGGTAAATACTTCGAAGTCTCTATCTCTTTTAAGGGTCTGACTTGGTGTAGTGGGTTAAGGCATACTAGTTATGGCAGCTATTGGAAGATAGTTGTGCTTTCTGGGTTCGAGTCCCACTGGTGGGTGTTGTCTAAAGATTGTTAATCTTCTCTTGTGGTTCATGCAAGTATGTACTTATAGCATAGACACGAGTTCTCCCACATTGACAGTGGCTTGATGAAAAATGCTTGAGTAACCCTTACTAATCTGGCGCCCTTGGGAGGTGGAGATATTTGAGGTAAATACTTCGAAGTCTCTATCTCTTTTAAGGGTCTGACTTGGTGTAGTGGGTTAAGGCATACTAGTTATGGCAACAATTGGAAGATAGTTGTGCTTTCTGGGTTCGAGTCCCACTGGTGGGTGTTGTCTAAAGATTGTTAATCTTCTCTTGTGGTTCATGCAAGTATGTGCTTATATATATATATATATATATATATATATATATATATATATATATATATATATATATATATATAATTATACGTTAATTTTAACTCTAATAAAAAGAAATTGACCTCATACATAACGAAATGGGTAGCTTTATCCTTTCATAAGAAAAAAATTAGAGAAAATATATTAATTCATGAAACTTGGCTTATTAGGCAAATCGGGCCTTGCATAGTAGGCCGAGATGTGCGTTCTGGCTACTAGGTACGACATATATATATATATATATATATATATATATATATATATATATATATATATATATATATATATATATATATATATGACAACCATTCAGGCTTGTTCGCATATATATATATATATATATATATATATATATATATATATATATATATATATATATATATATATATATATATATATATATATATATATTCATGCGTACAAGCCTGAATGGTATATATATATATATATATATATATATATATATATATATATATATATATATATATATATATATATATATATATATATTAGTATATTTTTGTAGCAGTCTATCCTGTAGACATATATTATTAGATATGACCGAAAAAGTAAGATTAATAATTCTAACACGAATTTTCTCGATCTTCCTTATGTTTTTTTTTACTGCTGATGGTAAATGAAAAATCAATTCTCCAAAATTCATTTTTATTTCTAGTCTGACGCGACAATTGAGCGTGTTTCGTAAAACTTATTACATTTTCAAAGACTTTAGTTTACACACACACAACAACTTGAACTGAACAGGGTTTAAACAGATTGATTGATTGATAAAGATTAAACCACCCAAGAGGTGGCACGGGCATGAATAGCCCGTAAGTGGTACAATTTTTTTTTTCTTTTTTCTGTAATTCTTTTCATTATTCTGAGGTTGCATTTAATCATCAAGCTGTTATCGCGGGGGAGGATACTGCTTCACAGTCTTTATGAGGGTGTCCAGCTGCTGGACACCTTTGTTGACCAGGAGAGTGGCTCTGTTGATGGCTTCAGGGTGGCCACTGCAAGATTCAGGAACTCATAAAGCTCTTCTAAGGTCGTTGGTTGCTTCACATTCCAGAAGATAGTGAAGCAATGGCTTTTCTGTGACAGTTTGGCAGAAGATGCACTCTCTCTCTGTCGGGGTTCACCAATCTCCCAGTTGCATCTATAACCTAGACGTAGTCTATATAACCTAACTGCTATTTCCCTGTGGATTCCTTTTGGGATATTTAACCTTTCTAATTTGGTTGCCTGAAGATACCATGTTGCAGAGGGCGAACCTTCAGCTATTCTCTGGTGTAGGTAGGCTTTGTTGAGATGTGAGAGTTTTTGGTGATGATGTTTTTAATGTTTTCTAGGTTGGGTTGAATTGTTTTATCTATCACTGGATGACGAGTTGCCAGTTTAGCAATTTCATCAGCTTTCTCATTTAATGGGATTCCAACATTGGATGGGATCCAGTTCAAGGTTATGTTGAGTCCTTTGCCTTTAGCGACTGCTCCAAGATACAAAATGGTGGTAATTATTTCCACGTTATCTTTCCACTGTTTTTATCCTAGTATTTGAAGTGCAGCTTTTGAGTCTGTGTGTATGATTGCATTTTGAGTGTTTTGTGCAATCACATATGCGAATGCCTGTTGTATGGCAAACAGCTCAGTTTGGGTTGATGATACTAGTCCTCCCAGTCTCCAATATGCCTGTATGCTGGCCGTGCAAAGAGCAGCACCAGCACTCTCATATTCTGTGCCAACCGATCCGTCTGTGAAGATGTGAGTGGCTCCTGCTACTGCTATGCTATACATTTGCTCTTCTATTATGCGCCTTAGGATTGTCGGAAGTTTAAACAGCTTTGATTTTCTTTTTTATACCTACATTTGGGTGAGGTGACATGTTACAATGGTTTTTAGATGAGGTGAAAACAAACTTTCAACAAAACACAGAACACGGAACAATGGGTATAGATTTGTAACTGCAGAGGGCCTATTGGCCCATATTTCTTGATGCTTCTATATTGGAGCGGAGTCTTGAAGTGGGTAGAATATAGTTGTGCATTAATTGGCTGTTGACTGCTGGTGTTGACTTATTGATGTGTAGTGCCGGACAAAGAGGTTGCAGGAACTCCTTTCCCGCCTGTCTTCTCTATCTTTTCCTCAACAAGGTCGCCAGCTGGGTTATTATATCTGCACCCCAGCGATGCAGTTCAGTGGGTGTATATATGTTGTCTGTTGCCTGAGTGTTGCTACTACCAAGACAAAAAGAAATTCTATAGGGAACGTGATGTCCCCTAAATGGTACTATGATAACCCTCGTGTATGCTCAATAGAGAAATATAATAATAATAATAATGGAGGCACACTCAAACACAATAATAAAATGTGTGAATTTACTGATACGAATACATGATCACACATATGACTATAAGTGATATAAGAGAATGATAATAATAATAATAACTCTGGAGATTGTCAGCAACTCTTCTCTCACGTTCTCCAGGCTCCTTCAACTGGGCAGATAGACAGGAGTCACACACTCTCTCACAGAAGGGCCTCTTCACCACGTCGGCTCCTCTTCTTCACTGTCCTGCCATCCACACACACTGTCCTCTCTGACAGTCCTGGACATAAGCTGCCCTGCAGCCTATTCTGCTACTAAAGCCTTAATATCCTATTTCCACATATATAAGTGAATATAATGGACTATCTAGCCTACTCTCACAAAGGGGTAATGGGAGGGAAAATGATCTACCTTAACAATCCTTGGCTCACGACGCCTGTCCCTCGATGGTGTGAGGGTCCTATGCTTCCTGAGTCGATCCTCGGTGATCCAGGAACGTTCCCACAGGTCCTCAGGTGTCGTGAAGCCTTCGCGTCTTCGCCGTTCCAATCCCTGGGGTTCAGCTTGGAACGGTGTCGTCCCTCTAACAACCTCAGTGGATGTGACCCGGTCACAGCTATGCCTGCCCGCCACACCTCTTCCAGGCCCTCACATCCAGCGTCGCCACCCAGCGTCGTCACCGAATCTTTCCCAAGTTTGGCACTTCTCTGCTCAATCAACTTGGTTCCTTTTGCTTCCCAGAAGCGCGGGGTCTCCTATATATCAGGTGGGCTGCGATGGCTAGCTCTAATCCACTGAGAAAGGCCTGTAAAGCCTCCAATTCTTGAGAGCTGACCGAGATGCGTCCTCACGCTCCCACTGTCAGTCAAACTCTGATTTTGGCGCCGCCCGGGACACTCGGTGACGTCACGGCGGGCACTAATTGGTCGCCCGTGACCCGAGTCATCCAATCCGCACACGGCTAGCGTCCATTCCAAAACGTCATATCTACAGTAGGGGATACTCTTTCATTTCTATCGGGGCACCAATTTCCCTTTACTTTCAACTGTAATGTAAGTTTCTCCCTGTAGAGATATGACTCTTATAGCAGGCAACGAAAGAGATAGGAGAGGGCACCGTAACATACCCCTCCCCTTAAAATAAGAGTCATATCGGTTAGTGAATCCGGGAGAGGGCATCTGCTACCACATTCTCCCTTCCTTTAATGTGCCTGATTTCTAGCCAGTACTCTTGTAACAGTAGGGCCCATCTTGTCAGCCTTTGGTTCGTGTTCTTCATCCTGTGCACGAACGTCAAGGGGTTATGATCGGTGAACACTTGCACCGGTCTAGTACCTCCACCCACATAGACGTCGAAATGTTTCAGTGCCAGGATCAGGGCTAGGGCTTCCTTTTCCACTGTACTATAAGCCCTCTGGTACTTTTCGAATTTCTTCGAGTAGAATGCTACTGGACGGTGAACTCCGTCCTTCTCTTGAGCTAACATGGCTCCAATCCCCACGTCGCTAGCGTCGACGTACAAGATAAAGTTCGACTCGAAGTCGGGCGAAATCAGCACTGGCGCTTCGGTTAATAACCGCTTGGTCTTCTCGAAGGACTCCTGGCATGCTTCCCCCCACCTCCATCTAACGTTCTTAGATAGCAATTCAGTCAGAGGGTGTGCCACTGTCGAGAAGTTCTTGCAAAATCCTCTGTAGTATCCGATCATCCCTAAATATCGTAACAATTCTTTTCTCGTCCTGGGATTCGGATATTCTCTGATTGCCTTCACTTTATGGTCTACCGGAGTCACCTTCCCTTGACCCACGATGAAACCTAAGTATTCTAATCGGGCCTTACCGAATTCGCTCTTGGCCAGATTTACCGTCAGGTTCGCTTCTTCCAACCGTTGGAATAACTCCGTCAGTCGACTCATGTGTTGTTTCCAGCTATCGGCGTACACCACAATATCGTCTATATACACGGCACAACCGTCCATCCCTCTTAGCACTTCGTTCATCATCCTCTGAAAACAACTTCCGCTGTTCTTCATACCAAACGGAAGTACCTTATACTGGTACAATCCGTCTGGAGTAGCAAACGCTGAGATCTTTCTCGCACTCGGAGACAAAGGGATTTGATAGTATCCTTTCAGCAGATCGACCTTGGTAACAAACTTGCGTTTCCCACTTGGTCGACGCAATCACTTATTCGGGGCATCGGGTGAGAATCCGACACGGTTATGGAATTCACTTTGCGATAGTCGGTGCAAAAACGATAGGATCCATCACTCTTCTTGACCAGCACACAGGGCGAGCTCCACTCACCATTGCTGGGCTCAGCGAGATCATTCGCTAGCAAATATTCCACCTCCTGTCGCATGATATTCCTCTTTTCAGGACTCACCCGATAAGCGCTCTGCTTGATTGGCTTTCCTTCGCGCACGTCCACTTCGTGCACCACACTCTTGTGCCGTCGGGGCACATCCGTGAAGAGCGACTTGTTCCCTCGTATCAGCGTCACTAGATCTCTCCTTTTCCCTTTATCCAGATGACGCAGCCTCTCTTCTAGATGTACCAAACTCTCTGTGTTTGACAGGCGTGTACCATCGGCACGGGCCCACTTTCTTTCCTCTGCTGGCAACACTTGGCTCATCTCCATACACAGAGCCAATTTCCCTTCCTGGGACGGTGTTGCTCCCTTCACTCCAAAACTCTCTTGCTCCTCTGGGAAGTATGGCTTCAAACGATTGATATGACATACCTGTGTCTTGTTAGGGCGATTCGGCTTACTGATCTCATAACTTACAGGACCCACACGGCGAACAACCGAGTATGGACCACCAAAGCGTGATTCCGTCACTCTACCTCTCCCAGGTAGCAACATCATCACTCTGGCTCCTGCCTCGAACTCCCTCGGGACAGCCTTCTTGTCGTACCAGATCGACATCTTCTCTTGAGCTGTCTTCAGGTGATCAGCAGCCAGCTCCTTCGCCGTTTTCAACCGTTCGTGGAATCTCCGCACATACTCTTCCACTGTCACTAATGTTTCCCCGCCGTCAACTGCTCCTTCAGCATCGATAACGGGCTCCTTACCTCGTGTCCAAACACTAGCTGGAATGGGAGAATCCCAGAGACTCAACAATAGCATCTCGGATCGCAAACAGGGCTGGACAGACAGCCTCATCCCATTCCGCTCCCTGTTCTGCACAATACACCCTTAAGATGGTCTTCAGAGTGGAATGGAACCTCTCAATCGCTCCCTGCGATTGAGGTCTATAAGGAGACGATCGTAGTTGGGCTACCCCAGCTTGCCATAGCTTGCCTAAACCACTTCGACTGGAAAACGCTTCCACAGTCGGACTGGATCTCCTGGGCACACCTACCCAAGCAAAGAACCGCTGAAGGTGTCCCATGACGCATCTCGATGTCACCTTCCGCACTGGGATCGCCTCTGGAAATCTCGTCGAAGCACACATGATAGTCAATAAGTAATTATTCCCTTTTCTGGTCTTAGGTAGTGGTCCCACGACGTCGATTATTAGGCGTTCAAACGCCTGGCCGAACGCCGGAACTGGAACCAAAGGTGCTTTCGGGATGGCAGGGACGTTCTTTCCCGCTCTCTGGCACGGGAAACACGTCTTGCAAATTCTTCTTACATCCGCGTCCATGCCGGCCAATAAAAATGTTCCCGAAGCCTGCTTAAAGTCTTGGTCACTCCCAAGTGACCCGCGGGATCCACTGAGTGTGCAAACTTCAGTACCGCGCCGGCATCACCACCTGACGCCTCACTCTCAGCACATCATCACCCGCTTCTTCCCTAACCGGTCTCCACTGCCTCATTAACACTCCCTTCTCCACGAAGAAGTGAGTTGGTGACTCGGGTCCGGCGAGACCTCCTTCAGCCTCCCGTACCAACTCAGGAAACTCTTCCCTTTGCAGCTCACCTAGACGGGTGCGGTCAATGCCTAGAGGACTGGTGAGAGTAACTTGGACACTCCTATCCGACCCTTCCTCACCTGTCGCTTTTCCTCTGGCCTCCTCTCGGAAACAAATGATCGAGCCCCAGGTCACCCGGCATGTTCTCTTCGGCGTGACTGGATCCGCTCACATCATCTTCCCTACGTCTCGTCCCGACGTCACCGCGCATACCGGAAATGCCACTCTCGCAATTTCCGTTTCGCCACTGCTTGGCCCGTCCTGCTGCTCTGTCGATAGGGTTCTATACACTCCTCACTTTTAATCAAATTCGGGAGAACACATCCCCCACAGGAGTCGTTCCCTAGGATCACCTGAGCTTCCATCCTGGGCAGTAGAGCACAGACCCCTACTACAAGAGTCTGACAACCATAGTCTGAATTAAGAGTCACCTTATGAAGGGGCATCCTCACTTGTCCCCCCAACGTCCTTATCAGGGCTTCCCCTGTACTGGAACGTCTGTAGTCCTTGGGGAAGAGGGATTCACTAACAAGGGTGAAGTCGGATCCAGTGTCCTCAGCATCCTTGCTGGCACAGGATCAGCTCCTCTTATCTTCACCGTCCCCTCACACACAAAGGGGTGAATCCTCTTCTCCCTATCACTGGCATATCACCTGAATTATCGTTGGCTCTTCGCTTCGCGATCCTCGCTAAAAGCCACGTTTCCACCTGTGCCTTGGGCGGCTGCACTCCCTTGCGAAGTGTCCTCGTCCCCACAGTTGTAACACCGACCACCTCTCCTGGGCGACCCTCTACTAGTCACCCTGGTAGCACCAACGGTAGAGGTTCCCTGGGTCCTCCTAGGACTCCCGTCGTCGGTTCCCGGGCAGCAGCACTCGCTCCCGAGCTAGGTCCACTGCTCACAGCTTGGGGCTTCCTTCCCGCGTCCCTTGAGCTCTTGAACCGGGTTACCTCATCGGGCACACTACTCTTGGGAGAGTCCCCACCGTCCTCGCTCCTCCTGAAACTCCTAAAGTTCCCTCCCGACCTGGGGTAAGGCGAGTGTCTGGGCGGCCCCTCCCTCCTGAGATGCAGTGCCTCCTCCAGCATGTCGGCTCGGTCCGCTGCAGCCTTTAGGTCCTTAATACCTGCTTCTCTCACCTTACTCGCAACTCTGGATGGAGCACTGACATAAACTTCTCCATCACTATCAGTCGTTGATGTCATCCGCCGACTCCGCTTCCTCCGCCTTCAACCACCGTAGGAACTTCCGTTCATATCCCTGGCGGTCTCGGCGTAAGACTTTCCCGACGCTCTTGTACACTCTCTGAACCGCTTCCGGTACATCTCCGGAGTCAGCCGGAATGAGTGGAGCACGCATTCTTAATTGCGTCGCGTAATTAGCAAACTCTTCTAGGTCCAGCATGTTGTAGGTTCCCGGCCTCACCAGTCAAACTGCCCTGGACCAGAGCAGCCAATCATCTTNCTTGTACATAGTTGCCTTGCTACCTTACATGCCTGACGGATCCACGGATTCCGCTTTTTGGTTTTAATTTTTTTATTTTTGTTTTTGGCAGGTACAAATCTGTCCTCTGTCTCCTGACATTTCTGTGTGATCTATTTGTCTTCTTGAGATGATTTCGGGGCTTTAGTGTCCCCGCGACCCGATCCTCGACCAGGCCTCACCCCCAGGAAGCAGCCCGTGACAGCTGACTAACTCCAGGTACCTACTTACTGCTAGGTCACAGGAGCATCAGGGTGAAAGAAACTCTGCCCATTGTTTTTATCTCCGGCACCCGGGATCGAACCCGGGACCACAGATCAAGCGTCCAGTGTTCTGTACTCTCAGCCACCGACTCCGTTGCTCAGCCACCGACTCCGTACTTGTAAAAGTCTTGTAGACTTTTTTCTAAGATCTGTTTCCATGGTATTCCTACTAAATAAATTACAATCCCCTCATAGTTTTCCTTTCGTTTGCCAGCTTTTTGGATTTAGGCTTTTCCTTGGGTTGGTTATTTCAATTTCCAACAGCTATTCAAATGTCAGCAAACAGTGGTATCTCATCCTATGGAGGGGGGGAGGCGAGTTCTAATTTTCTGATTTTACTTCCGTTATGTCTGACTCATTAGGGTAAAATATCAGACCAAGTTTTTTTGTTTGGCCATTTCCACTCATTCTTGTTGGTCCCTTGACATGTTGACTTCGAAAGTTTCCTGTCCCCACGTCTAATATTTTAGCTGTCCATATGTCTGTACCTCCATGTGGTTGTCTATTCTTCCAGTCAATCTATCCATAGTTATGTTACCCATAATTAACAGTTTCGATTTCTTCCTACAAGCATCTGAAGCTGGTCTTCTGGAAACAACGTGGCTGCCACGTTGTTTCCGTCAGTCTCCTGTCATTTAACAGAGTTATGTATTAATACTATTATTATCTTTGGTCCTGCCATTGCCGCAGTGCCTGTTATGTAGTCTTTAAATCCTTAATTCACAGCTCGTGCTGACCAAGTCTTTGAAACTCCAGTCCATCCTTATCAGCAGAGCCCCTCCTCCTCCCTCCCTCTCTTACCTCACTATTTAGTAATCCTGCAGAAACATTGCGTTATGATACCTGACAGTTTTCATTCTGTGAGTACTATTACATCTGGGTTTTCTTTTTGTGAACTTTCGCCAAGTTTACTTGTTTCTTTATAATCCTGTCTATGTTTGTGAACAGTATCTTGAAGCTTATTTTTTTCTGTCCATTCTCAATTATCCTCCCTCTTGCTAGTTATTGCATTTGCGTAGGAAGTTCTGTGCACTGTGCTGCATGGATGGAGGTAGTCCTCTGTGACATGCCCAAGTGTTAACATGCACTTGTAAGTGTGAAAATGCCTCGGTGTAGTTAAAGGATGAGAGCTACGCTACTGTCCCATCTTCCCAGTACTCTTTGCCATATGGCGCGTTTATCCTACTGGTGGTTTTGGCAGCCACCGTCTTTTCGCATAACTTGTTCCAACCATCTAACACTCTGCTAAAGAGAAAATTTATTTTCCTATACCACTTATTTCAGCACCTTTGTTTTCGTAACTTGAGTCTACGACTTCTTGTTCCTGAAGTTGCAGGTTCCAAGAATTCCTCCTTATAAATTTTCACGATTCATTTTACTACTTTTATCTTGTAATTATATTGCCTCGTTTCCTTCTATTGTCTATCTTTGGCGCATTTAACACCTCTAACCTATCGTTGCATCTCTTGTTTTTCAGTTCTGAAAGCCATTTATCTTTGCACATTTTCCTGTTTACTGATGTGCTTTTTGTAGTGTTTTTTCCATATATCTACTAAGATTCATGTACACAAATATAATTAAAAATCAATTGAGGTGCAATGTTCAACACGGGTTTTACTTCAAAGCTGCTTCTTGAGCAGTTTTTCTTCTTCATCTTTAGACATGTGGGTTCTCTACTATTTTCTGAATCATATTTCCTGTTGAACCAGTCCTGTTTTATTGTTAATCATCTCTGATTTGGTGTAAATTTGTTGTGACTTCTTCGTATATCTCACAAAATTTGGTATACAACTTATTTTCTGTCTTGTCTTACAAGAAATCTTTCGAATCAAATTTCTTAACGAATTTGCTAGGTTTCCCATAGTGTCCTCTCTTGAAATCAAGTTTTTCAACTCTCTCATTTTGCCTATTAGAATTTATACCGCATTGCATATTTGATTTCCAAAATATAATGTCGGCTTTTACCCAAGGGAGGAAGTTACTGGTTCCCACATTGATGGAGCAGCCCCTTCCTTTATCCTCGTGGCCTGCTAAACGTTTTAATGAATGTTCGTGTTTATTTGTGTGTGAAAACTCACCTAGTTGTACATGCCGGGGTTGAGGTTTGGCGTTTTGGTCCTGATTCTCAACGTCAATAAACTGGTGTATAGATTCCTAAGCCTATTGGAGTATATCATATCTGCAATTGAAACTGTGTATAAAGTCTGCCTCTACTAAATCACTGCGTAATGCATTCCATTTGTTAACTACTCTGACACTGAAAAAATCTTTCTGATGTCTGTGTGGTTCATTTGGGTTTCCACCTGTGTCTCCTTGTTCATGTTCCACCCATGCTAAATAGTTGTAATTAATCTGAGAATTTTATAGGTTGTGTTCGTGTCTCCCCTTTTCTCTTCTGTCATCCAGGAACGTTAGGTTTAGCTCTCGTAGTCTTTCCTCGTAACTCAAACCTCTCAGTTCTGGCATACCTCTGAATCTTCTCTAACTTTGTCTTGTGTTTACTAAGTATGGACTCAAGGTTGACTATTCCAGGCTATGAACTCCACCCTGGAGCCGAATACGCTATACTCAATGTGTTGTGCGTGTGTACTCATCTAGATGTACTTGGAGAGTCGAGCTTGGCTCCTAGCCCCGCCTTCTGAACGTTCTTAACATAACTCATTTCTCACGCTTTTATAATATTAACATTTTAAACTTTGAATCCAATTAGCTTCAGCGACTTCCACATCTAATCTGTTCCATTTACTGATATCTCTGACACTGAAAAATGTTCTTTCTGACGTCCCTGTAAATCATTTGTGTCTCGAGTTTTCATTTATGAACCCTCGTTCTGCTTTTTCTAGCTTTGATCAATGCTGCTTTGTCTACCTTATAAATTTCCCTTAGAATCATTTATGTTATTATATCTCCCTATCTCTCTTTCCCTCGAGTGTGATAAGGTCAAGTTCTCTCAGTTTTTCCTCATAGCTTAAGTCCTTCTGCTCAGGAGCGAGTATTGTTGAGTGTCTATAGACCTTTTCTAGTTTCCCCGTGTCCTTTTTCAGGTATGGATTCCCTGCTGGGGATGCATATTGAAGTGTTGGTCTCACCTTCAGTGTATATAGGGCTTGGATTGTCTCTTTCTCCAGATTTCTGAAGGATTTACGGATGTTGGCCAGTATGCTATATGAAGCTGTTGTTTTCCCGCTAATGTAGGCTTCTGGGTTCAGATATGGGGTTATATCCACTCGCAGGACTTTCTCCTTTTTCTGATTCAAGAATCTGTCGTCCCTTCAACCTACACTGCTGTAATGATTTTCGCTCTCCTGCCACAGTCTTCATAACATGGCTGGGTTAAACTCTATCAACCGTTTTTCTGGCCACTTCTGGATAATGTCCAAATCTGTTAGCAATGCCATACAATCTTTGTTTTGACTCTTCTTATCAGTTCTCTACCATCTGCAAACATTTATATGAAGGAGTCAATTTCCTCTTTCAAGTCGCTGAAATGTACCAGAAACTATTCGGGCTCAAGAACCAATCCTTGTGGTACTACACTCATAACCTCTCTCCACTCTGATGTGTCTGCTCTAGGGTAACCCTTGTTTCCTTCCTGAGAGAAAATCTCTAACCCACCATAGGACTCTCCCGGTTACATCAGCCTGCTTCACTAGAACGAGTAAGAGTCTTGCGGTACCGTATCAAATGCTTTCTGAGAGTCGAGCAATATGCAGTCTGCCCATCCCTCTCTCTCTCTCTCTTGTTTGATTTCTGTTAGCTTGATATAGTACTCCAGAAAGTTTGTCAAGCAGCACTTTCCTTTACTAAATCTGTGCTGATGCCTTCAGACAAAGTTTATCTGTTCTAAATGATCCACTAACCTGCTTTTAGATTAGTATCTCAAGCAAATTGCAGGGAATACTTATTAGTGATCCGGGTCTGTAGTTTTACGGTTTCAGTCTTCCCCCTGTCTTGAAGATTGACATCACGTTATTCATTTTAAAGCAGTCAAGACGTTCTCTCGTTTCTAGAGAGCAAATAAATATCATGCCAAATGGGCTGCATAATGCTTCAGCTGCTTCTTTTAGTATCCATGGCGATATTTTCTTCTTCTTGATAGCAGGTGCAGTTTGCATGAAGGGTTTATCCTCCCGATGAATACATGACGATATTTTGTCTGACCCTATGGCTTTTGTCATATTCAGTTCCTGTATTTGCTTCTTTACTTCAGCTGGTGACACTGAATATTATTTCAGTGAGGCTTTCCACAGAGAATTATCCGATGGTTTGGGCTCTAAGCTCTAGTGGCAAAATAGGTTCCAGCTTGAAAATCTCCCGAAAAATGTTGTTACGTTCCTTCTTATATCTCCTTATCATTTTCCGAGTGTCTTCCCCTCACTTTTTTCAAGTTTGATAACTTGATAGTTCACAGTCATCTTCCGCCTGATATGTGTGTGTACTCACCTAATGAATGTGTGTGTGTACTCACCTAATGAATGTGTGTGTGTGTGTGTGTGTGTGTGTGTGTGTGTGTGTGTGTGTGTGTGTGTGTGTGTGTGTGTGTGTGTGTGTGTGTGTACTCACCTAGTTGTACTCACCTAGTTGTGCTTGCGGGGGTTGAGCTCTGGCTCTTTGGTCCCGCCTCTCAACCGTCAATCAACAGGTGTACAGTTTCCTGAGCCTAATGGGCTCTATCATATCTACACTTGAAACTGTGTATGGAGTCAGCCTCCACCACATCGCTTCCTAATGCATTCCATTTGTCAACCACTCTGACACTAAAAAAGTTCTTTCTAATATCTCTGTGGCTCATTTGGGCACTTAGTTTCCACCTGTGTCCCCTAGTGCGTGTGCCCCTTGTGTGCCCTTGTGTGTGTGTGTGTGTGTGTGTGTGTGTGTGTGTGTGTGTGTGTGTGTGTGTGTGTGTGTGTGTGTGTGTGTGTGTATACTCGCCGAACTGTACTCACCTAATTGTGCTTGCGGGGGTTGAGCTTTGTCTCTTTGGTCCCGCCTCTCAACTGCCAATCAACTGGTGTACAGATTCCTGAGCCTACTGGGCTCTATCATATCTACATTTGAAACTGTGTATGGAGTCAGCCTCCACCACATCACTTCCTAGTGCATTCCATTTATTAACTACTCTGACACTGAAAAAAATTCTTTCTAACGTCTCTTGGCTCATCTTGGTGCTAAGTTTCCACCTGTGTCCCCTTGTTCGTGTCCCTTCCGTGCTAAACAGTTTGTCTTTGTCCACCCTGTCAATTCCCCTGAAAATTTTGTAGGTGGTTATCATGTCTCCCTTACTCTTCTGTTTTCCAGGGACGTGAGGTTCAGCTCCTTTAGCCTTTTTTTCGTAGCTCATTCCTCTCAGTTCCGGGACAAGCATAGCGCTAAATCTGAATGTGTGTACTCACCTAGTTGTGATTGCGGGGGTTGAGTTCTGGCTCTTTGGTCCCGCCTCTCAACCGTCAATCAACAGGTGTACAGGTTCCTGAGCCTATTGGGCTCTATCATATCTACACTTGAAACTGTGTATGGAGTATGCTTCCACCACATTACTTCCTAATGCATTCCATTTGTCAACCACTCTGACACTAAAAAAGTTCTTTCTAATATCTCTGTGGCTCATTGGGCACTCAGTTTCCACCTGTGTCACCTAGTGCGTGTGGCCCTTATGTTAAATAGCCTGTCTTTATCAACCCTGTCGATTCCCTTGAAGTCTTGAATGTGGTGATCATGTCCCCCCTAACTCTTCTGTCTTCCAACGAAGTGAGGTTTAATTCCTAGTCTCTCCTCGTAGCTCATACCTCTCAGCTCGGGTACTAGTCTGGTGGCAAACCTTTGAACCTTTTCCAGTTTAGTCTTATGCTTGACTAGATAGACTCCATGCTGGAGCCGCATACTCCAGGATTGGTCTGACATATGTTTCTGAGGTTATCTTTGAATGATTCGGGGCTTTTTAGTGTCCCGCGGCCCTCCTCGACCAGGCCTCCACCCCAGGAAGCAGCCCGTGACAGCTGACTAACACCCAGGAACCTATTTTACTGCTAGGTAACAGGGGCATAGGGTGAAAGAAACTCTGCCCATGTTACTCGCCGGCGCCTGGGATCGAACCCAGGACCACAGGATCACAAGTCCAGCGTGCTGTGCACTTGGCAGACCGGCTCCTTGTGGTATATGTGGTATATAATGTTCTGAAAGATTCCTTACACAAGTTTCTAAAGGCCGTTCTTATGTTAGCCAACCTGGCATATGCTGCTGATCTTATTGTGAGATTTTTCTCTTACGCCTACCTCCTTAGGAGGTGGACTACAAGTTTAAAGGCTGCTCTTGGCAGTTAAGCATGAGTCCAGTAGAAAAAGGAGAAGCGGGAGCAAACCGCCAGGCTTCCACCACAGGGGTGAAAACCTGTCCACAATAGGCCGCTGGTTCCTCCTAGTTAAACATGACGTTAAAAACCACTAAAGGGTAACCGACGGGTTCTCACAATCAATTTTTTATTTGTTGTGTGGCGCTATGATTGGAATTCGAATTCCCAAGAGCACAGCCGTCATATCAAAGATCAAAACAACAATATTATTATATCAGATCATGAGTGTGGTACAGGATAGTTAAGGTTGACATCAAAGACCGTTAACAAAATTACAATTTATTAATAACAAGAGACTAGACTACTACATTAAAACAAAAGAATGTCAATGACGTTACTCGAAGTCCTTCCTGTGACACTATCAATGACAGCTAGACACCAGCCCCTCGGACTGCATAATGAACTACTCGAACATAAGCGTGCCCACAGAGGAATCAACAAGCAAGCAAGACTAACAGATCTATAATCACATTACAACATGACACAGTGGGTTCTGAAACACGTCTCCAGTAACCTCCTAACTGTTCTACGCCTCAGTGCAGTCTACACCTGCAATAGCGGTTGCAATGCAATCAAATCAGTAGCCTTTCAATGACATCAATAACTAATGGGTTCACTGGCAACTCCAGCACCCTTCCTCAAATTAATCTTTACGTTAAGTCCATCCAGTGGCACCATAACCACAGCTAAATAGCAACCCTTGCTGTGTGGCTGCATACTGAACTAACCTGACACAGGTGTGCCCACTGATGACGCAATATTGCAAATTCAAGGAAANTATCCTATTTATATGTGCCTCAGGAATTAGATTTGGTGTTACATCCACTCTCAGGTCTCTTTCTTGAACCGTCACAGGTCCCTTTAATATGCACTGCCCCTTTGGTCTCCTGTCATCTAGTTATATTTCCATAACTTTACACTTGTTCGAGTTGAACTCCACTTACCATTTCTCCGATTATCTCTGCAACTTGTTCAAGTGTTCTTGGAGGATCCTACAATCCTCATCTGTAACTTCTGGTCTCATTAATTTCGCGTTATCCGCAAACACCGACAAATAAGACTTAATTCTTGCAGGCATGTCGTTCACGTACATTAGAAATAGAACTGGTCCCAGCTCCGATCCTTGAGGAACTCCACTCGTTACCGTTCGCCAGTCTGGCTTCTCCCCCCTTACTCTTACTCTCTGACTTCTGCCTGTTAGGTAATTCCTTACCCATGTTTTGGGAGCGGTCGGCCGAGCGGACAGCACGCTGGATACCTGATCCTGTGGTCCTGGGTTCGATCACGGGCACCGGCGAGAAACAGTGGGCAGAATTTCTTTCACCCTATGCCCCTGTTACCTAGCAGTAAATAGGTACCTGGGAGTTTGTCAGCTGTCACGGGCTGCTTCCTGGGGGTGGAGGCCTGGTCGAGGACCGGGCGCGGGGACACTAAAGCCCTGAAATCATCTCAAGATAATCTCAAGATGCTTAAGCTTTTCCGCTTATTCCCGCCTGCCGCTCAAGTTTGAATAATAGTCTCCTGTGTGGTGTTGTATCGAAGGAATTTTCGCAAAGTAAGTGTGCGTTTGAGTGTGGTATTTACTATTTGTATTTACCATTTGTACTTGCAAATGGTGAATACAAATGGACCCCGCTTTTCTAAACGATCTTTTTTTCTTTATTATTATTATTATTATTATTATTATTATTATTATTATTATTTGTGTGTGTGTATGTGTACTTACCTAGTTTACCTCGTTCTTACCTAGTTGTGCTTGCGGGGGTTGAGCTCTGGCTCTTTGGTCCCGTCTCTCAACTGTCAATCAACTGGTGTACAGATTCCCGAGCCTCTATCATATCTACATATGAAACTGTGTATGGAGTCAGCCTCCACCACATCACTTCCAATATGCATTCCATCTGTTAACTACTCTGACACTGAAAAAGTTCTTTCTAACGTCCCTGTGGCTCATATCGGCACAGTTTCCACATGTGTTCCCTTGCTTGAGTACCACCAGTGTTAAACAGTTTATCTTTATCTACCCTGTCATTTCTGAGAATTTTTTAGGTAGTGATCATGTCTCCCCTTACTCTTCTGTCTTTCAGAGTCGTGAGGTGCATTTCACGCAGCCTTTCTCCGCAATTCATGCCTCTTAGTTCTGGGATTAGCCTAGTGGCATACCTCTGAACTTTTTCAAGTTTCACTTTGGTGTCCAAAGGGCTTGGAAAGGATGGGGGAGGTAGAGGGATGGGGAGATGAAATTCTTGAAGAGGATGCGGGTGTAGAGAGAGAGGAGGATTGAAAGTTCGGTGGCCTGTCCACCATGGGTTGACATATGTGTATGTGTCGTTTGTTTGCGTATGTGTTACGTTGAGCTGTCAGTGCATTGGCTGGGGGGGGCTAGTGTTTGTGACCTTGCTGGTGTCCTAAAGCACTAGAGCAGATGGAGTTGGCTGAGGGAGGTTAATCTTAACAACATCAGGGTAGTTACACTTCTGGTAGCACAACAAAGGTTTTTTTGGTTTTATATTTTTTGTAGTAGTTTTATTTATTAATTTATTATTTTTTTATGTATTTATTTTTTTGGTATTTTATTTATTTCTTTATTCTTCATTTGGTGTAGATCGGGTCATGGATGGGCCACTCATCTGGGTCGTCTGGCAGGCCGCTTAGTATTTGAGGTCTTGGGAAGGCCTCATCGTGGATGTGTCTGATCACTTTTTGTTGGAGAGTGATTCTTCTGGTTCTGTGTGGTGGTTCACGGATCTCGTAGTCGCTGGTGGTGTTTACTGCTACGTAGGGATCTTTGGGGTCTGGGACATACATGTTGTATATGCGGTACAGCTGTCTTCTGGCCAGGTAGCTGAGCCTGATGTTCATTGGCTTCATGTTGAGCGTCTTATGGATTTGGTCAGTTCTTACCCTGCCCATCAGTGTCAGGCCCTCCGCAACGCGAAGTGCTTTATTTTGTACCCGTTGGATCTTCAGCATGTTGGATTTGTTGGTGAGGTCCAGGGGGACGTAAGGGTATTCCAGGCAAGGCCTTATGATCATTCTGTACAGGTGGAGCTTGATGTGGGATGGGGCTTGCTTGAAGCGGAAGAGCCTTGCCAGAGAACCTCAGGCCGTCGCTGTCTTCTGGGATACGAACTAGGAGGAGTTGAGTAGTCTGTTGAAGTTGCATCCGAGCACTGTGTTGGAGTTTGAGATGGCTATGGGTTCACCCCTGATTCTTATCCCCCAATCATTTTCGACTGAGAAGGCCATACAGCTGACAGTGCTTAATTGGATCTTTTCTGGGTTAGTGGTGATCCTCCATTTCCTTTCCCAGTTAGCAGTCCTGGCTAGTTCTACGTTTGCCTTACGGGTTACAGTTGCATGCTTGGCCGCTTGGCTACTTGGGTTAGATGTAGTGTTACGTCGTCCGCAAATTGCATGATAATGGTGTCCCTATACTCTGGCTGGGGCCGGTCGTTTACAAAGATGTTGAAGAGAACCGGGCTCAAGCATGATCCTTGGGGGACTCCAGCTGTTGGGGTGAAGGCTGCGGCCTCTTTCGCCTTGAAGCTGGGGGTAACTTGCCTATTCTTTAGGAAATTTCTGACCAGCCTGAGGAGGGTCCAGTTTTGCACTGGTAAGTCTGCTAATTTGTACACAAGACCATCATGCCAAAGGCTGTCGAATGCTCTGTGTACGTCCCTCGTCGCAATCAACGCTACCTGATTTTGCTTGCGAATTGAGCTTACGGCGTCGTAGATGATGTTCATTGCGTGTTGGGTTGATCTATGTGCTCGAAAGCCAAACTGTTTTCAGTGAAGAGGTTTGTTGTACTCCATGTAGTAGTTAAGACGGTTTGACATGATTTTTTCAAAGCACTTGCCTATTGTGTCTAAGAGGGAGATTGGACGGTAGTTGCCAGGTTGGTGGGGGTCTTTCTTGGGTTTGGGAATGAATATCATCTTGGCTGACTTGAATGCTACAGGAATGTGACCCGATGCCAGCATAGCGCTGAATAGGTTGAGTAGGGATTGCAGAAGATTGCCTGGTAGAAGTTTGATCTGCAACGCTTTGATCCCCGATGGTCCTGGGGCCTTTCGTCTTGTGCTTGACAAGGTAAGGGCTGCATGCTGAGGCCGCATACTCCAGGATTCGTCTTACATATGTGGTATACAAGGTTCTGAAAGATTCCATACATAGGTTCCTGAAGGCAGTTCTGATGTTAGCCAGCTGTAGGAACCGACCTGTGAGATTTATATTTATTTAATTTATATGAATTTATATAGAATTTATATTTACGTTCAAGGACGAAATTTACGTTGAATTTACGAAGGACGGTGGAGCCCCTAAGGCAGTTCGTTGTTGACGTTGACCTCGTTCTGGCAGCTGCGATGTTGCTGGAACCATGTGTATTGGCATTTGCCTTTCTATTAAATAATTTCAGCAACGTGGAGAGGGGGGACCTGCTGCATGGGTAACAGCTTCTCCTCCATATTTACCTACCCAGGCTTTGAGCCCTGTCAGGGGCACAACTCCATAGTTTTCCGAGACTGAAGGATGCCTAGTACTACTATATTTACGTTAATTTATATATTTCGATAGAAATTAGTATGATGTTAGGTGAGCTGTATTTCTGCAATAATCTCACAAATCGATCCTTACACCATTAGGGGGGGGGTTTATATTAAATTTATATATATGCAGCCAATCAAACTACAGTATTAAACTACATATATTAGTATATAAATTGAGGAGGTGCCTTATCTTATTGTATGGTAGGCTTAGTCAACCAGGTATAACTAGGATGTAGACACCAAATTATCCTCTTGTGAGGCTAGCTTCCATCACCCATAGTAACTGATGTACCAAGATTAATTCTTGGTTCCTCTAATTGTTCCTGTCAAAGGGCACTAGTTGTAAAGCCAGAATCCTAATATATGACAGCTATATCAGAGAAAACACTGTATATTATATAAGATAAGGACCAAGGCTTAATTACCTGTGTTGAGTCGCACTTTCTCGTGCTAACCGGTTCGCCGTTTATCTACCTTACATTAACTGGCCAGAAATGATTAGGTAAACGGGTTTCGGTAAGACACTTCCTTTGTTTATGTTGACAGCGTGTTGATAATTGTTGAACACTAATTTGGTTTCCATAACACTTCGTCC
The DNA here is from genome assembly GCA_020271785.1 of Procambarus virginalis. Lineage (NCBI taxonomy): Eukaryota > Metazoa > Arthropoda > Malacostraca > Decapoda > Cambaridae > Procambarus > Procambarus virginalis. Next base: position 1,122,297 of record WNGS01167372.1, on the reverse strand, counting down.
AAGAGAATTATAGGAGATGAATTTGCTCCCCAGCGCTTCTGGTCTTATCAAACAATTGCTGACCTCTTCACCACTGACGCCTTGGCTCTCCTTGTCCAATGTCAATAAGTGATAGAAGGGTCACATTTACTCTGTTTTGATACTGATAATTAAGTTATTTCAAATGAGATGTTTTTATGGTATTAAAAGTCCAAAGACTAATGTATTTAAGAATAATTCCCAACAGAATAGCTGGTGAATTGATAGTACTATGTGGCAATGATATCCCGTTTTCTGTTGACGGAAAATTCACCTACAAGCTACATTTTCTTTGTGTATACAACACAGCAGCAATATTATCTATTGTATGTAATATTATTAAATGGTGTCGGGTTTTCCAACACCAGCCTTGCATACGCTGCAGATGTTATTCTTTTTTATGTGCGCTTCAGGAGACTGGTTTGGTGTGATATCAACTCTTAGATCTTTCTGTTCGTTTCACGAAGAACTTTATCTCCCATTCGGTATTCTGTGTCTGGCCTCCTGTTTCCATCGCCTAGTTTTATTACCTTAATTTACTCGGGTGAACTTTAGTAGCGTTTTTTTTTACCATTCATTTAGTTTATCTAGGTCATTTTGTAGCCTCATACTGTGATCCTCTATCTTAATCCTCCTCATAATTTTGGCATCATCAGCAAACAATGGGAGGAGCAATTCTATACCTTCTTGGATTTCATTTACATATATAAAAAACAGTCTAGGTCCATGGACTGAACCCTGCGAGACTCCACTGGTGACGCCTGGCCAATCTAAGACCTCACCCCTCACAGTTACTAGCTGTCTTCTGTTGCTTAGGTACTCCCTTATCCAATGGAGTACTTTCCCTTTCACTCCTGTCTGCATCTCCAGCTTTAGCACTAGTCTCTTGTGTGGTACTGTGTGAAAGGCTTTCTGGCAATCCTTAAATATGCAGTCTGCCCACCCCTCTCTTTCATGCCTGATTTGTTATGCCTGGTCGTAGAGTTCAGTTCCTGCCTAATGGCTATCAGGCAGGAATTGCCATCCCTGATCCGATGCTGATATTGTGTTACAAAGTTCTTTCGCTCCAGATGTTCCACTAGGTTTTTTCGTATAATCTTCTCCACAAACTTGTATGGTATGCAAATTCGGGACACTGGCCCTAATTTGTTCAAGGTGAACAAAAACAAACTCTTTAGAACGGGTGGAGCACGACAAGGGGACACAGGTGGAAATTTAGTACCCAAAAAAGCCACAGAGACATTAGAAAGATTTTTTTCAGTGTCAGAGAAGTTTACAAATGGAATGCATTGAGTAGTGATGTGGTGGAGGCTAACTCCAGACACAGTTTCAAATGTAGATATGATAGAGCCCATTAGGCTCAGGAATCTGCACCCCAGTTGATTGACTGTTGAGAAGCGGGACCAAAGAGCCAGAGCTCAACCCCCGCAAGCACAACTAGGTGAGTGCAACTATATCAGTATATAAGAGGTAGAAAATGGCCACAGAATAAACAAAATAATGTTCATATTTTTTATGCTTAAAGTGTCCAGTGTAACCTTTACGATAATACATGTGATCACATTTTTTCTTAACTCACAAAATTTTAGAGACAATGGCTTGGTAAGTTTACATTTGCTTTGACACTAGTGTTGTAGCTTGCTGTTGTTAACATGCGGTCACAGGAGGTATATAAGCAGCCCGTTTTCGCCAGCGTTTCTAACGTCAATAAACCGTCGTACAAAAGTGCCTTGTCCTAACCTACCAGAGGACCCACGAACAGAAAACGGGACATAATGCCAATTGCGCGGGCACCTTCCACTTTCTAGTACCCATATTGACTGACTTTCGCCCTCCTGGGCTAAGGTATGCTGAACTGTATGTGTGTGTATGTATATGTATGTGTATAAAGTATATATGGAAGCTGATCAGAAATACATTTCATCTTTGTAAATGCACATTAATGACACTATGTAAAAGACACATCGAACACTTTATGTAGGACATACGTAAATCTGTGTATCTATGTATTTACGTATGTAGGTTAGCTTAGCATTTTAAAAGCACCGAATCACCTTCTGTGGTTGATTGTTCAATAAACCCTTGAACTATGTGTTTAACTCATCTCTAACCCTGTCCATGGAGGACAGAAGAAAATGTATATATGCTGGTAAGCATTGTAAATGTGTGGCCACGTCTGTGGTAGGAAAATAAATAACTTTCTAGTACGACAGTTTTGGCTCTAGGTAAAATATACGCCAAATACAACGTCTATTAGGAGGATGGGTTGATATATGCACTACATGCGAGTAGACGTGTTCTGGTCAGTAGGGCTCAAATAGATATCGTCATTGCTACAGTTATCGGCTCTAAGTAAACTGTAATAAAATAATTGAGACAGGGCTGGTCATAGATGTCTCGATAACTGCGAAAGATGTTACAATTCACAAGAAAAGTCGTCGGCAGGAAGCCCGAACATACAGCCTATATTGTCTTGACTTGCATGACTTCAAATTCTTGTCGAAAGTCAGAAACCGTAACCAGGTAATGGACTGGTAAACATCCGGAGAAGACGAACTGAGTGTCTGAGAGGCAGCCTGGGGTTAGTGAGTCGTGTCTGACCAGACCTCCCACATTGTCCAAGGTTAAGCTGGCGAGACAGAGGGCTGGGTAGACTGTGTCTTCTTCAACTCCAGAATACTTTAGCATCTTCCCAAATTATAATTTTTTTGTCTTATATGTTCATGAATCGGGTAGAAATTATCTGGAAGATAACAGTTGATAAAATTAGTTTATTTGATAAAAGTGGATAAAAATATATTTCACTGAGATAGGATATGTTAAGAGTAGTTGAAAGTAGTATGTGTGATTTTTGAGGACTCGACCCTTTAAACCTTTTATGTTTCTAGTGTATGTGAAGTACCTAAACCTGTTAGCTTCTACATGTTAATGATTATAGATGACGAGGGCAAGGTCAGCAAGCTGCATAATGAGTGCTGGGGAAAAAGAGAGGTGACCAGAGCGACAGAACACCACAGGAGGAGGAATGAAAGCAGTAATGACACCTGAGAAGATGACAGGTGACCACTGGGGCAGAACACCACAGAAGGGATGTTAGCAGTCATGACAGCTGAGAAGTTGAAACAGATAACCACAGGGAAGAATACCACACGAGGTTACACGACTCAAAGGTAGGGAAGTATCTGAACGTGGTCGTAACATCGTGGTGTGGATGGCTCACATCAACACAGGAACATCATGGTGAGGATGGCTCACATCAACATAGGAACATCATGGTGAGGATGGCTTACATCATCACAGGAACATCATGATGAGGATGGCTCACATCAACACAGGAACATCGTAGTGTGGATGGTTCATATCAACACAGGAACATCATGGTGTGGATGGCTCACATCAACACAGGAACATCATGGTGTGGATGGTTCATATCAACACAGGAACATCATGGTGTGGATGGCTCACATCAACACAGGAACATCATGGTGTGGATGGTTCATATCAACACAGGAACATCATGGTGTGGATGGTTCATATCAACACAGTAACATCATGGTGTGGATGGCTCACATCAACACAGTAACATCATGGTGTGGATGGCTGACATCAACACAGTAACATCATGGTGTGGATGGCTCACATCAACACAGTAACATCATGGTGTGGAAGGCTCACATCAACACAGTAACATCATGGTGTGGATGGCTCACATCAACACAGTAACATCAGCGGCGCTCACCACCCTGGCCAACACACGTAACACTTTCTCAAGCCTCTACAATTAATAGTTCAGAACACTATACCGATACGAACTCTTGACAAATAAGAACTCACGACCTAAGGGAACTTTATTCACAATAGAAACTCTACAACTGAGAATACAATACCAATAATAATACGAAACAAAGTATTCCATTTAAATAAGAACTCCAATCAAATAGGAACTTTGTCCAAAATAAGAACTCTGCCTATTTTAGTCAAGTGCTAGAATATGCGTCACTTGAATGTAACTTTTCAAGAGATAAAAAGATTGAGAATATCCAGACATATAGACATATGAAGGCACACTAAGAGGGGCCTCAACCCCACAGTACAAGACAAAAGACGGTCAAGGGAGATATGATCACAGTGGACAATGTTCAGACAAGATGGTGAACAGGGCAAACCAATCCCACACGGGGTCGACCGAACGAAGGGCTATACTGGCAACCCACAACTGAATGAGATGGAAGAAATTAAGGATGGTAAACAGAGACTATATTTGGACCAGAAGGTTTGGACGCCACTTGTGACCCCAAGCTAGACAGTGTATGGCAGAGCACAAGAACATCATGGGGGATAAATGACCCCAAACAACCATTAGCTTAAAGGTGAGGCTTTAGAGCAGTGGTTCTCAACTTTTCTGTGTTTTTTTCGTTTTTTTGAGTTACCGACCTATTTGAAAATCTGGTGAAGCCTGTGGATCCCTCCCTAGAAAAATGCACATAGGCACATAAAAAACTTTGTACTCATTAACTATACATTACTTTATTGAACATGTATTACCTCATACAGTGTATGCCATACACAATGTGCGAATAAAGTAAACATCCATGAACTCCACGATAAGAACCCCCAACCGTAAAGCAACATATAACTCCCAATATTCATATACGGATCCCCCACCTATGTACAAACGCACATATCCGTATCACAACTGTGCGAAATCTGCAGCCAGCACTTGCGCTGTCTCCGCACACACTTGTAATTTGTCTGCACTTCCCTCGCGATCACAGAAGTTTCAAACTTATTCTCAACAGTGATAAACTGAGCGTCCTCTATCATTCCTGATTTACATACATACCGACTTTTCTTTGCCAGTTTGAAATGTTGTATACACGTATGCCCGTCAGTGTGTGTGTGTGTGTGTACTCACCTAGTTTTGCTTGCGGGGGTTGAGCTTTGGGTCTTTGGTTCCTCCTCTCCAGTGTCACTCAACTGGTGTACAGACTCCTGAGCCTATTGGGCACTATCATATCTACATCTGAAATTGTGTATGGAGTCCACCACATCACGGCCTAATGTATTCCTTCTGTTAACTACTCTGACACTGAAAACGTTTTTTCTGACGTCCCTGTGGCTCATTTTGATACTAAGTTTCCACCTGTGTTCACTTGTTCGCTTACCACCCGTGTTAAATAGTTTATCTTTATCTTCCCTGTCTATTCCTATTAGAATTTTATAGGTGGTGATCATATCTCCCCTGACATTTCTGTCTTCCAGTGTCGTGAGGTTTAGTGCCAGTAATCTTTCCTTGTAGCTCAACTCTCATCTCTGGTAATTTCAGAATCTTCCAAGACTGCTTGGTTTATCACTACCTCTCATAATTCAGCGACTTCTCCTTGCTCTATGTTGAAAATCTCCTGGAATCTCTTGTTGAGTGCGCCATACACCTTCTTGTCTTTCTTTGTGTATCTGCGCTCTTCTTTTCTTAGTTTCATCAGCTTTTCGTTCACTATTGTTTTCCTCCTGATGTGGCTGTGTAGCCACGTCCGCTTTGGTTGGGTCGTGACTTTAATTGCTATGTCGTTTTCATTCTCTCTGACAGCTTCTCTTCACTAACGTTCTTATTTCTGGCCTTCTGGTATCTCCCTGGTCTTTCTGGTGAACTGTTTTTTCTGTTGATTTTCCACGCCTTTGTACATAGTTGCCTTGCTACCTTACATGCCTGACGGATCCACGGATTCCGCTTTTTGGTTTTAATTTTTTATTTTGTTTTGGCAGGTACAAATCTGTCCTCTGTCTCCTGACATTTGTGTGATCTATCTTGTCTTCTTGAGATGATTTCGGGGCTTTAGTGTCCCCGCGACCCGATCCTCGACCAGGCCTCCACCCCCAGGAAGCAGCCGTGACAGCTGACTAACTCCCAGGTACCTATTTACTGCTAGGTAACAGGAGCATCAGGGTGAAAGAAACTCTGCCCATTGTTTTTCCCGGCACCCGGATCGAACCGGGACCACAGGATCAAGCGTCCAGTGTTCTGTACTCTCAGCCACCGACTCCGTTGCGCTCAGCCACCGACTCCGTACTTGTAAAAGTCTTGTAGACTTTTTTCTAAGATTTGTTTCCATGGTATTCCTACAAATAAATTACAATCCCCTCATAGTTTTCCTTTCGGTTTGCCAGCTTTTTGGATTTAGGCTTTTCCTTGGGTTGGTTATTTCAATTTCCAACAGCTATTCAAATGTCAGCAAACAGTGGTATCTCATTCCTATGGGGGGGGGGGAGGCAACGTTCTAATTTTTGATTTTACTTCCGTTATGTCTGACTCATTTAGGGTAAATATCAGATCAAGTTTTTTGTTTGGCCATTTCCACTCATTCTTGTTGGTCCCTTGACATGTTGACTTCGAAAGTTTCCTGTCCCCACGTCTAATATTTTAGCTGTCCATATGTCTGTACCTCCATGTGGTTCTCTATTCTTCCAGTCAATCTATCCATAGTTATGTACCCATAATAACAGTTTCGATTTCTTCCTACAAGCATCTGAAGCTGGTCTTCTGG
>WNGS01167372.1:1079097-1093223 GCA_020271785.1 Procambarus virginalis | reverse complement strand
CCTCCACTCCTTTCTGAAGGGGTCCTGGTCTGGGAACAGCAACCTCAGTGAAATCAGAATTACTCTCACCTGTTTTTCCCATTGATCTAGTAAACCACAAGCAGGGTAAATAATATCATCTGCCTCTGGTTTAGCTAATACATTCTGGGGATTGGTTAACATTATGGGACACTTGGGCCCTGCAACCTGTCGGTTGCCAAATCATTACCTAAAATAATGTCTACCCCAGGAATGGGCAGTTGCTTACTTACACCAACATTACACCATCCTGAAGTATATTTAGAATCAAGGTTAATTTGCATTAAAGACACAGGTTGCACTCTACCGGCAATACCTTGGAGAAGTACAACTTCACCAGATCTCGGGTGTCAACATCAGCAAGTACATTCTGGGCAATAAGAGACTGTGAAGCTCCAGTATCACGGAGTAATTGAACAGTCTTATGGTTACCATTATTACATAATAATGTACCTGTGGAAATATATGGTTTAAAGTCAGCCATCCACTTGGGATTGACTGTAGTACATGAAGAATTAATATGCTGCAATCCTTTACTCATAATAAGACCAGTTGGCCGTAGTTCAGGATGCAAACTAAAACATGAAGTAATCACATGACCCCTTCTCTTACAATGTGTACAATGCTTGAAAGTGGGCACACTGGTAGAACCAACTGCAGGTTTAGAATGAGCATTACTAGGCTTAGATGATCCTGGCAGTGGAGTAACAATCTTAGTGTTAGTAAGAGAAGAGTTCACGGGAGTAACTGGAGGACTAGGGTGGGCTTATAATGATAAGGAGTTCTGTGAGCATTATAATTTACTCTACGACTAGACTTAGGTGAAGTGGCCGTAAACTGGGCCTTAGTCAACAACTCATGCTCATCAGCGAGCTTTGACAGCTCATAAATGTCTGTTACATTCTTTTGTTCTGCCATAAAAGTAGACAATTTGTCTGGGAGACATGACAATACTTCTTCCATGATAAGAAGATTCTTTAGAGCATCATACTCTGTTACTGAAAGTGACTTTACCATCTGTTGCAATATTTCGTCTTTTGACGAGTAAAATCAGCTATTGTCTGATCACTTACCCTCCTTAGGTTTCTAAACTTTTGCCTGTGTGCCTCTGGATTTAATTGATAAGCATTTAAGATGCTTTTCTTTACAAATTATAATCAAACTATGAGCGTCAGGTAGAGATGTAAATACCTCCTGACTACGCCCTTTAAATTGAGACTGCATAATTGCTACCCATTGATCCCTTGGCCAGTTCATACTGATTGCAATCTTATTAAAATGTGCAAAGAAAACTTCAGGATCCTCCTCATTAAACTTGGGTAATTCTATATACTTATTCATTCTTATGGGATTATTATCATTATTAATTGAAACATTACTAGAATTTCCATGTCCAGCTGCCATACGCTGTGTTTCAAGCCTGAAGTTAGTGTCAGCCATTTGTTGTTGAATCTCTAATTGTTCCTTCCTTGTTGCTTCTAGTTGCAACTCAACTACAACTCTCTGTTTTTGTGCCTCAACCTCTAAACGTTTAGTCTCAAGCTCTAATAATTTCTGTTTCTTTTGAGCTTCAATCTCTAATAATTTCTGTTTCTGTTGAGCTTCAATCTCTAATAATTTCTGTTTCTGTTGAGCTTCAATCTCTAATATTTTTGTTGTCTTGCAAATTCGTTAGCTTTTTCTTGAGCCTCAAGTTTAGCATACGTTACTTGTGCATCTAACTCAAGACGCCTTAAAGCAATTTGATCACTTGTCTCTTCTCTAACTTCCTCAAGAATTTCTTCTCCTAATTCTTGGTTCTCAACAAAATGTGTCACTATGACTCTCAGAATTTGTGCCTTAGTCATGCTATTTCTGGCTGTTAATTCTAGCTTACTGGCCATATTTATTAACGCAGACTTTGTTAGGTTTTTAATTCCCTCAAAGTTTGGTTGAGCCAACAACAACGACACTTGATCCTCCATCGTGACTAACATTTGGCACTTGATTCACAACAATAATAATTAACACACTGGCACTGCACTACACTTCACTGTAAAAATTGTACAACACTGAAAATTCGCTTGGCCTCACTGCACAAACAAAATTTATTGGATGACTTACCTCAAAATCGTGAAACGTTGTTACTTGACACACAGGAAGGCTTGCATGGCACATGGAATAGTTAATAGCAGAAAACACACAAGACACTGGTACCTAGGAAGGCAAGGTTAGATTAGCACAGTTAAGTTTAAGTGGGAACAATATTTCCCGGCACAGGCCCCCATAACTCTTTGTTACCTATCGTTTGTTAATGCTCGTGATCCTACAACCTTTTACTAACGAGTCTAGGGTTATTTCCACTGAGGTTGTCTCAAGCGGGTCACCAGTATAACTCCATAACAGGTAATGAGCATAACTACATAATATTCCTTTAGGAAAGAAGAAATATGCATAAGTTTAAAATAATTATAATTAATATATATATGCTTACAGATGATCACTATATTTCACTTATTACAACAAACAAATAAAAATGTCTCTCCCAGAACAAATAACTACTAAAAGCTAGAAACAAAAGACACAGACTTAGCTCCCATGTTTCGCCTCCGAGTACCAGCCAGCAACTGACTCGCTCCGCTGCTAACCTACCCACAATCCTCTCCCCCCTCCGCCTCAACAGGATGAGGGATGGAAAACAATGACTTTTTAATATATAAGACTAATTCAACCACCACTGGTTCTCAAAGTACATTCAGAATATAAAATAACATAATAGGTATTTCCCAAAATTAATAAGTACAATGCTAACTGCGTAATTACTGTATATACGTAATCAATGAATATGTAAAATGTAACATCTGGAGCTCCTAACTGTCCAGTAAACTCTCGTTCCCGAATCTAACAGGTAATAGACGTGTGAAGACGCCACCGCGCACCTGTATCCCTGACATTGCCAACTCACACGATGATTATAATATATATATATATATATATATATATATATATATATATATATATATATATATATATATATATATATATATATATATATATATATATATATATATACAGTTGATAGAACAAAAGTTTATTTAATTTTATTATGTAGCCAGCTATGAGTACGTAACAGTTAGCATCTTCACAGCAGAACTCTATGCTATTCTCTATGCTCTTCGTCTCCTGCTTTCCCGGGGCAGTCCTTCTCCGTGTTAGTAGTTTACTCTCGTATTGCCGTCATGGCTTTAGGGTCCTTTAATCCAGTCCACCATGTGGTCATCGAGATTCAACATTGGCTGTTTCTTATCTCCAGTAAATTTAAGTCGGTTGCGTTTTGCTGGGTTCCCACCCATGTTGGTGTCTCTTTAAATGAGCGTGTGGATACTGCCGCTGAGGACGCTATCCACACTTGTCCCATCTCCCATAAAGGTGTTCCTTATTCCGACTTTTACCCAGTTATTCATGCCTCCATCCTTGCCCGTTGACAGCGTTGTTGGTCTTCTGTTATTGGTAACAAACTGCGTACTCTCAAGAGTTGTGTGTCCCAGTGGCCTTCCTCCTGCCACCGTAACCGACGGTGGGAATCGGCTCTGGCTATATTACGTCTTGGCCATACCCGTTTAACTCACGGTCGCTTAATGGAGCGCCGCCCTGCTCCTTATTGTCCAAATTGCATTGTCCCTCTTACGGTCGTACATATCCTTGTTGAATGTCCTGACTTCCAGGACGAGCGTGTGTCTTCTTTTCCGACTGTCCTCCGCAGTCGTTTGTCCCTCGATAGAATTCTTGGCTACTCTGATACTTTTGATATCGTTCGCCTTATGCGTTTTTGTTCTTGTATTGGCATCCTTGGTGATATTTAGTGCCCTCTGATTATCCCGCACATTTGATGGTGATACATAGCCTTCCCGGTTTGGTGCCTTCTATTGTTAATTACTTACTTAAGCAGACACGACTCTCCATACAAAGAAGAAATAATTTAAACAGGAAGATTGAAGAAATCGAACAGAGACTGAAGCATTCCTATCAGACTGAAGAAAGGCAACTAGAAGAGAAAGCAATTCAAGAAATAAAGAAAAACCAAAAATATTTCTTCACATATGCTAAATCAAAAGCGAAAACCACTGCCAGTATTGGACCTAATCGTATTAGTGAAGGTTCATACAAGGAGGATGACAAAGAAATTAGTGAAATCCTAAAACGGCAGCATGAGGACATGTTTAGCACTCCGATACACAGCATGAAAGTGGAAAATTCGGACAATTTCTTTATGAATGACATTCAAATACCTGTAAATATAACTGATATCAACACGAGCGTAGCAGATTTTGAAAGAGAAATTGACAATATGCCCATGCACTCAGCCCCGGGTCCAGACTCAAGGAATTCAATATTTATAAAGAAATGCAAAGTGCCAGTAGCACAGGCACTCAGTATAGTGTGGAGGAGGAGGAGCTTGGACACAGAGGAGATACCAGATGCGCTTAAAGCAGCAGACATTGCCCCTCTACACAAGGGTGGTAGCAAAGCATTGGCAAAGAATTATAGACCAGTTGCACTAACGTCCCACATAATAAAAGTATTTGAGTGATCAGGAGTCAGGTCACTAGATTCATGGAAACCAATGACCTCCACAATTCAGGCCAACATGGATTTAGAGCAGGAAGATCATGCCTCTCACAGCTACTTGACCACTATGACAAAATCACTGAGGCATTAGAAGAAAAACATCATGAAGATGTCGTATACACAAATTTTGCAAAGGCATTCGACAAATGTGACCATGGAGTGATTGCACACAAAATGAGGTCAATGGGTATAACTGGTAAAGTAGGACGCTGCATACTCTATTTCCTGTCGAACAGAACACAAAGAGTAACAGTCAATCAAGTAAAATCGAGTCCGAGCACAGTTAAAAGCTCTGTACCTCAAGGTACAGTCCTTGCACCACTGCTGTTTCTTATTTTCATATCAGATATAGACAAAAACACAAGTCACAGCTTCGTGTCATCCTTTGCAGATGATACAAAAATCAGCATGGAAATTACCTCTGCTGAAGACATTGACAAACTACAAACAGATATTAACAAAGTTTTTGATTGGGCAGCAGAAAATAACATGATGTCTAACGGTGATAAATTCCAGGTACTCAGATACGGCAAAAATGAGGATCTTAAACATAATACAGGGTACAAAACACAATCGAATCTGCCCATAGTAGGAAAACAGCAAGTCAAGGATTTGGGAATAATGATGTCCGACGACCTAACATTTAGGGAGCCATAACCAAGCAAGTATTGCGTCAGCCAGAAAAATGATAGGATGGATTACGAGAACCTTCAAGTCCAGAGATCCCATCACAATGGTTGTACTATTCAAATCACTTGTGTTGTCCCGTCTTGAGTACTGCTCAGTACTCACTTCCCCTCTTCAGAGCAGGAGAGATTGCTGGAATAGAGGGAATACAGAGAACATATACGGCACGCATACACGAGATAAAGCACCTAAATTATTGGGATTGTCTCAAAGCTCTCCAAATGTGCTCACTAGAAAGGAGACGAGAGAGATACCAAATAATATACACATGGAAAATACTGGAGGGACAGGCCCCAAATCTGCACAGTAAAATAACAACGTACCGGAGTGAACGACATGGAAGAAAATGCAGAATAGAACCAGTGAAGAGCAGAGGTGCCATGGGCACAATCAGAGAACACTGTATGAACATCAGAGGTCCACGGTTGTTCAACGTCCTACCAGCGAGCATCAGATATATTGCAGGAACAACCGTGGACATCTAGATTGTTTGATTCCTCTAGACATCTAGAGGAAACTAGATTGTTTTCTTCAAGGAGTGCCGGACCAACCGGGGTGTATGTGGGCCTGAGGGCCGCTGCAAGCAACAGCCTGGTGGACCAAACTCTCACAAGTCAAGTCTGGCCTCGGGCCGGGCTTGGGGAGTTGAAGAACTCCCAGAACCCCATCAACCAGGTATCCACCAGGTATGCTATAATTGTCTGCACTGCTCGGCTGAACACACTGTATTAAAGCTACATACAGAAGACCATTTAGGTAAGGTTAACGATCAGTTGAGTATTTCTGGCAGTGGAGTGGGTACTGGGAGTTCTACTCCCCAAACCCAGCCTGGGGATTGGCTTCTGACAACTTGGTCCAACATGCTGTTACTTGGAGCGGCCCGCATCTACTACAGCCCAGTTGGTCTGGCGCTTCTTGCAGAAACTTGCCTAATTGTTTCTTGAACATTTCTACTTTTGTTCCAACAATATTTCTTATGGTGTTAAAAAGATACTGAATAGCCGTGGACCTCTGATGTTCCCGCAGTGTCCTCTGGTTGTGTGTACGGCACCTCTACTCTGCATTTCCTACCATACTGTTTACTCCAGTATGATATGTAACTGTACACATTTAGGACCTGGCCCTCCAGTGTCTTCCAGTGTAAGTGGTGCTTCTTTCACACCTTCTTACTAGAGAGTACGTTTTGTGAGCTTTGAGACAGTCTTAATAATTTAGGTACTTTATCATGTCGATGCATACTGCATATGTTCACTGTATTCCCTCGATTCCAGAAATTGGTACATGTGGGACAGAGATGCAGAAAGATTGATTATATCCATCTGATATACGACTAGGAATATCTCTTCATAACTCTTAACATAAATGATAACTTCTTCTTTGTGTTCTCCATTACTAAAAATACTACAAGCAGTGTTGCACTTACTGTTAAGGGAAGTTATGTTGTGCAGCTTATCGTGAGATTTAACATGGGAAAATTAAATTGTTGCTGCAAAATCGTATACCAGTAAGTTTTTGGATGCAACAATAATTATTAATCAAGTTGTCAAACAATTTCACTTTATTATTTAATTTGATCTTGCCCTCTTCATGAAGTAACTGTTTAATAACATTGTTTCTTAGGGCACAATAATCATTCCAAACATCGAAATGTGCCACAATGATCCAGCCTACTGGGAGAAGCCTAACGAATTTTATCCAGAACATTTTCTCGATAGTGAAGGCAAATTTGATACCAAGAAGAAGAGTTACATTCCTTTCTCCATTGGTAAGTGAAAAAATGTTATTACAAGAAAAATATTATTTCTCGTGTATTTATCAAATAACCAAGACATGAAACAATAACACAAAAGGATTCGTTGTCAAAGATTCTCAGGTATTGAATGGAAACTTTCCAGAAATAATACGTTCATAAATGGTTCTAGGCAATGGCTGTCTAAAATATTAATTTGTTTCTTCAAGTATAGTAGCTTCTAAAGAATGAAATCCTCTGAAACATTGGGTATTACGTAACTTACACAATGCTCTTCCAGGTCGACGAGTGTGCCCTGGTGAGGCTTTGGCCCGTATGAACCTCTACCTTTTTCTGTCAGCACTACTACAGAACTTCACCTTCTCAGTTCCTGAAGGAGATGAACTGGACTTGAAGAAGGATCCCAAAACTGTAATTTTTAATTTTCCCAAACCTCTCAACATCATCATCAACAACAGAAAATGATGCAGAGTAAGCAGGTAGTTTACCAAGAAAAGGTGCCAAATCTGGGAAGCCACAATCATTTTTCTCCACAATGCAGCCATGAAGACCTTGTCTCAAATCGATCCATGATATCGTTGTCCCGAATCTAGCCATGAAGATGTCATGATCATAATCACTAAATCCTGTATATGAATCTTTTTCTCATTGTTTTTCTAAATAAACACTGGGTCCAATTGCATGATGTGGTGAGGCAAGAAACCAAGACTGTGTGCTGTGGCTGTTTGTTTCACTTTGGCAACATCAACAGGACTGCTGCCCATGACTGCTGTGTTAGTATTGAGGTACTCACTCCCTGGAAAGGCGCCCAGGATTTGTATTCCCAACATGCAATCTGTTAACTGGAGACCTCGGGCATAAGCTCTGTGTACCCGCAGGTGTTTGAAATCTTATGCCAGACCTAAAAGCGCTAAAAGGTCACGGTGCTGTCCTCCAATGAAACGACCCTAGTTACTATGTACAGATAAAGGGTTAAAAACTAATAACTTTGTATGTATCTTCCACAATTTAATTGTTCTTGTTTTTGGTAAAATATTTTCCATAAATTGAATGTTGAGTAAAAGGATAATAAACTATATGATATAAAAACTTACTCTTGTTTATTAATTAACTAAAGAAAGACGATATGTCATTGTTTAATTAGTGAAAGTTTTATTGTTGCTGCCAATGTGGTAAATAATAGTAAAGTCAGAGGATGATAGGTATAGAAATTGTTCAGCAATGAATCAATAATGAAGCGTTGTTCTAACTTAATGATGCACAAACTTGGTAAACAGCACAATTCTGCTGTTTACTAATAACAGGAAAATACCTTTATTTAGGAACATATTAAAGAAAAAGTTGCTTTGACAAGCAAATGGACAAATTACCTCCGATGTGAGCAGAGGAATTTTACTGGCGTATGTATAAGTTATGCTTGTGTGGCAACAAGATAACTGAAGGAAAAAGTAACGATTTCTAGTTTGTTGGTGTTAATTCCAAGCCTCTGATGCACTTCCTTGGTATTTTGTACGTTTCTGTAATACAAAAAATAATATATTTACAATGACATAGGAAATGTTATTAGAAAATAACAATATTACACCATTTCCTACTATCTAGGAACAGCCCAACAACAACCTGTTAATCACTGCTCTTCCTAAGGTCTGCTTGTTCCTTCTACACTGAGATAATTATCACCCAGGCCTAACATATATCAAACATGTCTAAATGTCCGATTCCGAAAAACCCTGTTTTAGCCAAACAAGTCACCAGTTAATTGTGAGGGAGGAACACAAACACAAATAAGTAAAGTAAAAGTAAAGTAAATTTTATTAAGAAAAGTACTTACATAGTTGATTTACAAACATATTGTTGGATTTATTGATAGAGCTAGTACATACAATACCTAAAGTCACTAGTACGCATAGCGTTTCATAACAAGTATACAAGTATAAACAACAAGGAACAAATATTCAATAAGTATCTTTCTTCAACAAGGAACAAGTATAAACTTATAATATTTGAACTTATATATATATATATATATATATATATATATATATATATATATATATATATATAAAACAACCAGTGTGTATATATATTGTGACGGTAAAGTGTTGGAGTGTTGATGTTCGGCAGTCCTCCAATGGCAGGTGTCAATGCCTGGTCACACACACAAAAAAAGAGACTGCTTGTCTGTGGTAAAGTAAAGGAAGACACGCAAAGCTCAAAGTATAAACAATAAAACTTTAATTACTTTAGAAAACAAAATATGAACAAAGATAATCCCTTGGCTGAATTATAGTGAAATTTAAACAAGTCAAAAAATAATAGAACAAAAAGTTAATATGGATGAAATGACTCTACAATAATAAAATACAATACAATAAAAATCAGGTGCTGAGAATATGGTGCTAGCTGCGAGACATCCAGTTGATACAGCAGTATCAGTTAGTTGTTCACTGCGTGGAGCACAGGGAAATTCTGAAGATGACGGCTTTAGCTGGCCCAGACGTCGACTCAGGTAGATGGCGTGACAGTGCAGGTGCAAGTGTGCTGTCGGCGGCTCGCCAATCAGGAGCAGGCAGGCAGAGAATGGGTAGTTAGCTCGTTGTAGACGAGTGGCGAGCCGGCTTGAAGGGGGGTGAAGGGGGTTTGCAGGGTACGTTTTGCTTCCTGGTCAAAACGTTTTGTGCTACTGGTGGACGTATCTGGAATGTAGCATCTTGTACTTGTATAATTGACGTGACTGAGATAGGGAAGAGCAGGCTCAATCTCTCTTGAAAGAGATTATCGTCACAACTCTCCCCCGAAGCCTGCAGTTCCGGAAGAAGTTACGTCTTCAGGTGGTAGAGTAATAGGTGGAGCTGCCTCTACTTCATAAACTCTGGAGAGGGCGTCGGCTATGATGTTGTCAGAACCCTTGATGTAGAAGATCTCCGAGTTGAAATCTTGTAGATATAAAGCCCATCGCAGAAGACGTTGATTATGGAATTGGGCTTGCTGCAAGAAGCGTAATGGATTGTGGTCCGAGTAGATGGTGGTAGACTGAGCACCTTGTAGGTATGGTGAAAAGTGTTGTAAATTCAGGACGATGGAGAGTAGCTCCTTCTCGATAGTGCTGTAATTCTTCTGGTGGGGTTTCAACTTGTAGCTGTAGTAGCTAACAGGTAGAACCTCCTCGCCACGTTGTTGCATCAGGACACCCCTGATGCCGGTACCACTGGCGTCGACATGGAGGATGAAAGGCTTCGTGATATCTGACGAGGCGAGAATAGGATTAGAACAGAGCAGTAATTTAAGTTGTTCAAAAGTAACGGTTTGCTGAATGGTCCAATAATACCGTTGCTTGGGACTGGTTAAAGTAATCAGTGGTGTCGCTACCGTACTAAAATTCTTCACAAACCTACGGTAGTAGGAGGCAAGACCAAGGAAACGCAGGAGCTGCTTCCTGGTGGTAGGCTGTGGATAATGCTTGATGGCTTGAGTGTGTATGTTTAACGGAGCTAGGCTGCCACTCCCAATCACATGACTCAGATAACGCACTTTACCTTTAGCAAAGGTGGACTTGCCCAGGTTGATGGTGAGGCCGGCTGTCAGGAGCTTGGCGAACAATCGTTGCAGCTGGAGCAGATGTTCGCCCCAGGTGTTGGATGCTACAACGATATCATCCAAATAGGCGTAGGTGTTATCCAAGCCCTGGATGACGCGGTTGACAGCTCTCTGGAAGGTGGCCGGGGCAAAACATAGTCCAAAGGGAAGGTGTTCGTACCTGAAAAGTCCAAAGGAAGTGGTGAAGGCAGATATTTCCTTGGCTCGCTCAGTCAAACACACTTGGTAATACCCCTTGAGCAAGTCCACTTGAGGCAAGTACCGGGGCATTACCAATGGCGTCAAGGAGGTCATCTATTCTAGGTAAGGGGTACGCATCCTTGACAGTCACAAGATTCAATTTCCGATAGTCGGTTCACAACCTCACCTTACCTTGTGGTTTCGGCACCAAGATGCAGGGTGAGGCCCAGGGAGACTCACAAGGGGTAGCCAGACCATGATCCAGGAGGTACTGTACCTCAGCACGCATAACCTCCTTGCTAGGGCTGATTCGGTAGAATGGTTGACGAATCGGCCGGGTGTCAGGGAGCAGTTGGATGTCATGCTGAGTCACATTACACTCTTGTGGATCGTCGGGGAACAACTCTTGATGTTCCTTGAAGAGTTTGATGAGAGGTGCACTATTATTGTCCTGAAAATAGGTATGAAGATCAGTTAGGATTTCCGAGTTGGAAGGCACTGACTCAGTGTCAGTGCTTTCTGGAGGAGAAGCAGGGAAGGTCTCACTGTGGAGGTATGGACTTTTAAAGGTGAGGCCGGAGGCCTCACCTTTAAAAGTCCAGGAGGTATGTTACCTAAAAGTGAAGGAGGTATGTTACTAACACAGTGGGAGGCGTACCGTTATAAAGCTTCAGGAGGTTGACGTGGCACAACTGGGTCTTCCACCGCCTATCTGGAGTCTCAAGAACGTAGTTGTGGTTGTTTCTGCACTCCTTGATGCGGTAGGGTCCTGAAAACCTGTTTTGCAAGGGAGAACCTGGGATAGGAAAATAGGCCGTAGAAAAATGGTCGTAATGAGTCTTCATCCTCTCCTGGGCTTTCAATAGATTGTCCTTAGCAAAGTTATGTACCCTCTCTAGAATGTGTTGTAGGTTTTGAAGAAACTGGGGCACATTCTGATGCTCACTGAAGGTGGCATCCCGTAGAGAGTCTTTAAAAGCTTTGAGAGGAGTATGGCACTTACGTCCGTAGAGCATCTCATAAGGAGAGACTCATTGGGAAGACTTCTGAAAATACACATAATGAGGTCAATTTGCTTTTCCCAATCCTTCGAGGTCTCACTGCAAAATTTCTTTAGCAGTGCTTTAATAGTCTGATGACTACGCTCAAGAGAACCCTGTGAAGCAGGATGATAGGGGCTGGATAATACCTGTGTGATGTTGAACTCTTCCAGTGTCTTCTTGAAGAGATCACTGGTGAAGTTGGTGCCACAGTCACTTTGAACTTCCCTTGGAAATCAATACTAGGTGACGATCTTCAATGGGTGTTTCACCACAGTAGCAGCCGTAATGTTCTTTACTGGAACTGCTATGGGGTATCTGGTGGTAGGACACAGGATAGTTAGTATATAGTTGTTGCCAGAACTGGTCCGGGGTAAAGAACCAACACAGTCTATGATAAGTCTGTGGAAAGGTTCTGCAGGCACCTGGATGGGTGTCAATGGTGCTCTGGGGATAGAGATGTTAGGTTTACCTGCCATCTGACATACATGACACTGTTTGACGTCGTTAACCATACCTGGCCAGTAGTAGTCTTGTCGAATTCCGTGGTAGGTTTTGTTAAAACCGTAGTGTGAAAGTGCTCCGTGGGCCAGGTGTAGAATAGTGGGCCGCAGGCTGGTGTGAATCACTAGTTGTTCGACATTGGCCCAATCGTCATCCTCCTTCAGTTTACTGGGTCTGTATCTGCGGTAGAGCAACTCGTTCTCTAGGAAGAACCCAGGGATACTGTCAGGTTGAGTCTCAGCCTGGAAGAATAATGGTGTTAATGCAAGATCTTCCCTCTGTAACTTACGGAACTCCAACGTGGTAAGATTCGGGGGTAGTTTCTGAGGGTCTTGAGGGACAGCGGTAGCAGTAGAGTCAGCTTGTTGCGGTCGTGCAGCTTGTGCACGGGTGGTCACCAAAACCGGAGGAGAAACTTCATCACTCTCTTGAACCTTTGCTGGAACATACTCAAAGATGGGATTATCCATTACAGAGGTACACACCTGGGGTTTGTCCATGATGATCAGGTTGGTCGGTTGCAGGTCTTCTGCCAAGTCGTTGCCCAGGAGAAGTTGCACTCCAGGCATGGGAAAAGGCTTTTCCCTGATGGCGACTTGGACTTCACCAGTCACGAAGGGACAATCCAGGTGGACTCTGGCAAGTGGATAAGGAGTGGTAGCAGTGAGGTCAGTGATGAAGACGGTTTCCCCGGTGTAGGCGATATTGGGCACAGCTGATTTCAATATTATTGATTGAAGAGCCGCTGTGTCCCTCAATATCTTCAATTTGAAACGTCCCTCCGAATCTGAACCGTTGGTAGAGACAGTTCCAGGATACAGGTGTTTACTGAAGAGAGAAAGATCATTAACATGAACACCAACATTCATCACAGGCTTACCGGACTTAGGAGGAGTCTGTTTGGGTTTTGTGGATTCAGTATTACCTTTGTATTGAGACTTACCACATTTATCTATGGTATGTCCATAGAGTCTACAATACTTACAGTACAATTGAGAGCTAGCTTGATCTGTACTCACTTTCTCGTAACTGTACCAAGACTTCTTACTGGAAGGTGGTTCTGGTGTCAGCCGGTGGATGAGGCTGTGTCAGCCGACTTCGCACATTTTATGTAGTCGGACTCTTCTTTATCTGCTAAATATAAACGGACGGGAGGAGGTACATGCCTCAAGAATTCTTCAACAAGCATGAGATTGACGAGTTCTGCAAAGGTAGAGACATGTGCTGCTTCCATCCATTTCATAAAATATCTCCTTTTGGTATTGGCAAATTCTAGAAGGTGGTGGTACTTGCCTTTAGGTAATTACGGAATTTTCGTCGGTAGCTTTCGGTGGAGAGAAGGTAGGGTCCAAACTGCTTGCTTCAGGGTCTTGTAGTCATTCTCAGACGCCAAGGTACTGAGAGTGACTGCAGCTCTACCTGTGAGATGTACTCTGAGAAGGTAGCCCATTGGTCGGCAGGCCAGCTAAGTTGATTAGCTAGGGTCTCAAAGGGGTGTAAAAAAAACGTCGATCTCTGTCTCTACGAGTGGTGGCATTAACTTACTTGCTGGGAGACATTGAACTTACAGGAAGACTAGCGGTAGCTTGTTGCGCTGAGCGTGTGGTGTGTAGTTTCCAACGTGAGTCTTTTTGACGACATTCTATAGCCTAGCCGCTTGCTATTTGTCATGCTCGCGTTGTATCTCCAGGTGGCGTTGTTTTGCTTCAAGCTGTACTCTCTCACGCTCTCTGAATAGGGCC
>WNGS01167372.1:986036-1037411 GCA_020271785.1 Procambarus virginalis | reverse complement strand
GCCTATGACCTACTCGTTAGATTCGCTTAGGCGATTAGCGAAGGTCGTCTGCCCAAGTGGAGGGGATTTCACATTTTGGGGTCTCGGCGTTTGCTCGCGCCTAGTCAATTGTTCATAAATGGTCCCAGAGTGAGGAATGTGCTGCTTACTACACTGGTGTCTTAGCTAAGCAAGTCCTTCCTCAGGCGACCTGATTGAATATCACGACAGGAATAAAGGTTAAAAGGATTAAAGAAAATTTTATAAATTTTTCGAGCTCAAGTCCTCAACCATTTCATTTATTCCATTTCTCTAAACTCTCACATCATTAAAATTAACTTCAAATTTGCGTGCGAACTGCAAAACGACTCATCAGCTGAGATATTCCCACATCAATTTTTGGAAATTGGGAACGGAAACGTGCCGGTTGATCTGACCTCAGGCACAAATTTCATTGCCTCATAACTTCTATAATTTAGTGACGTCAAAGAAGAATTGGTTGAAAAAGTATTTCCCAATATTAAAAACAATTATAAGAATCACAATTGGCTGAATGAACGAGCTGTTCTTGCAGGCCAAGAACAAAGACGTCTAAGAACTTAACAATACGAACATACAAAGCAAGGCAGTCACATACAAGTCCGTCGACACTGTGGGGAAGCAAATGAAGGTTAATTATCCAACAGAATTTTTAATTCACTCTATCTGCCAGGGATACCACCAACGCATGAACTGCAATTAAAAATCGGCGTGCCAATTATCATGTTACGAAATATCAACCAGCGAAATGTTAGCAACGGCACGCGGCTTGCAGTAAAAAATTATTCAGCAACGTCGTAGAAGCAACAATCTTGATAGGACCTTTCAAAGGATAAGATGTCCTCATTCCTTTCATTCCAATGATTTAAACGGATTTGCCATTTCAGTTTAAGAGATTATAATTACCAATTCGATTGGCGTTTGCAATCACCATCAACAAAGCTCAGGGCCAATCTTTAGAATTGTGTGGTTTAAATCTAGACTTGGATTGCATATCACATGGACAATTATGTGTTGCGTGTTCTAGAGTCGGCAATCAGACCATCTCTATATCTTCACAGACAGTGGAACTAGAAAAAATATTGTATACCCACAAGCATTGTGAAATTAAACATGTCAGAAAGTGCATTTTTCTCTTTTCTTCTTTTCCATTTAACCAGACTGAGCCAGATTTAGTTAACCAGACCAGATTTAGAACCAGATTTAGAACCAGATTTAGTTAACCAGATTTAACCAGACTGTACCTGCCACGCTACACGTGGCAGGTACAGCTAGTATTGTGGGAAATTTGTACCCACTATATCTTTATTATTATTAAGAAATGTATTATTTCTATATCATATCTAATATATATATATATATATTAGTATATTTTGGTAGCAGTCTTTCCTGTACACATATATTATTAAATATGAACGACGAAAAAGTAAGATTATAATTCTAAACAAATTTCTCAATATTTCTTATGTTTCTTTTCACTATTGATGGTAATTGAAAATCAATTCTTGAAAATTCATTTTTATTTCTAGTCTGACGTGACACTTGAACGCGTTTCGTAATAACTTATTTCATTTTCAAAGACTTTAGTTTTACACACACACAAATATAACCTGCAAACAGAGTTCCTACTTATGCTATGATTTAAACAGCTTTCATTTTATACCCGCATTTTGGGTGAGGTGATATGTTACAACTGTTTTGGATGAGGTGAACAAAACTTTCAACACAGGACAGAACACGAAACATGGGGTGTAATTGAGTAAATGAAGGTAAGAATGGAAATAACTGCAGAGGGCTATTGGCCCATATTTCTTGATGCTTCTATAATGGAGCGGAATCTTGAAGTGTCACCGACTACCACCTCATCTATTGTATGTACACATATATATGTATCATCGATAGATACAGCGACAGTAGGCGGCTCGACATCTGCGAGGTACTACACATCAAAAACTCAACACCAGCACTCTACCCACTTCAAGGACTCCGCTCCAATATAGAAGCATCAAGAAATATGGGCAATAGGCCCTCTGCAGTTACTTATTATTATGCTGGTAAAGACGGACCGCCGGAAGCATCGCCTGAGGGCAATATTTACACAGGTGTTAAAGGATGGGTCATGGCTCCTATTTGCCTATACTGGTAAGTGCGTCTTGGCTGGACCACGCTGTGTTCATACAGCGGAGATAAGGAAGAGACGCGGAGGCCTGATCGGTCGTTTGATATAATTATGTTTGGTGAATACTAAATTAAAATCTGAAGCGAAATTGTTTCATTTTCTGAGGGAAGTTGAAGAGTGGAGGTGAGGGTTGGTGGAATAGGTGAGGGCGCCAACAGCAGGTGAAGGAGGGGGGGAGGGGGGGGGGCGCGGGAGTGACCTGTGCTCCTTTGGTCGATAATAGGGACGAGGGGGGGGGGGGGAGAGTAGGCAGGGTTCGGGCGTGTAATGAGATTATGACGAAGACAGGTAGTGAGGGGTAGCGGGTAGGAGGAGTGTGAAGTGGGTGGGGAAGATTAGAGGTAAGATCGTCGGCACCGAGGGTTGGGAGGGAGAGTCGGAATGAGTGTTCTGTGTTGTTTTGGGGGATAATGGGGCTGTCCTATCTTATAACCGTATAGAGTGTATATTTTCTATATAAGAATTCCTTAAGACTATGGTTTAATATTTTTAAATATCTGTTTATGACCGTAGAGTTAATTTTCAATTAGAATGCAGAGAGGGTGGGACTCTGAATTTCCCTTATAAGAATTCCTAACTAAACTTGAATGAACATGTTTCTAAAAATGGACTTGGTACGATTTTAACTAAAAAAAAACTGGACAGATTTTTTTACCCTAAAACAGGTGACAGGTCATTTTGATTGTTGCCGCTGGAGGCGGCAGTTTATTGTGCACCTCATACTCTCCTGTGAGTGGTAGCGCAAAAAGCATTACAGAGGACACAAAAGGTCCTTATCAGACCTCAACGAAGATATAACAAACAATTTCATCTATCCTTCACACCTTATAATTACAATGTTAGCTAGTTACAGAGAATATTCTATTTCTTGAGCTATATATTTACAGTAAATCATTTTACATTATTGGTAGGTCTTATCGTTAATGCATAATTGACCAATAGAGATATTACAGAGTCATAGGGGAGCTGCTGTTTATTATTAGTCTTCAAAACACAATACTTGTTTCTTAATCTCATATGTCGTTTAACTACGGGAGCGAAGTATGGATATATTGCAAGGATTTCAAGGTCAGCGGTGATATTTCCAAAATTAAATGTCACCCGAAAACCGCTGGCAGATCAGCAGTGATATTTTCCAAAATCAAATATCACCACTAATCTGCCATTCCCACTACTTATATCTTCGTCCCTGACCACCTGGATGCATTACATCTTCGTCATCACTTGCAACCATTATAACTTCCTTCTCAACCACCTGCAGATATCCGGTTTGATGTGGACGACCCCAAAGTTCATTACTTCAACAAGCTTATCAACAGATCCTTCGACCTGTCGCAAGGCGGCAATATAATATTCGACATGTACCCTTGGCTCATACCCATTGCTCCTACCTATCTCAAAAGACGACTTGGAGTAGAAGATATGCTTCGTTCATTTTCAGAGATCAGAAGTTATGTATTGGTGAGTGTAATATCTACTTTGCCTCAAATGGAACCCCTAGTATGCATTTTACATGGATGAATGTGCTGATTTTCTGAATGATCTGAAATTTTGTTCTATACTGCCCCTATATGACACATGTCTCGATAAAATCCTCAGTGAATTTGACTATCATAGACCACCTTATTGTGATTCTGTTCTGAACTCGTATCCTAAGAACTCTTTGAATGTCTTATAACATGTTGCATATCTATTCTGATTTAGAGCTTTCTTGGGATAATTACTTCTGCACCCTCTCTCAGTTGGTGGTGGCAGTAATAGAGGGAGAAGTAACAGTGATGATGGTGGCAGTAGTAGCAGTACTATTAGTATATGCTACTACTATCACCTACTACTATACTGTACCACTAGAATAGCAGAATTCCTGTACTCTCATAGTCATGAATGACTTCAGATCATCTGTGTTCACCTGCTTGATGTCAAAACACATGCACCATCATACCTGGAATTAGAACACATGCACCATCATAACTGGCATTAGAACACATGCACCATCATAACTGGCATAGAACACATGCACCATCATAACTGGCATTAGAACACATGCACCATCATTACTGGCATTAGAACACATGCACATCATTACTGGCATTAGAACACATGCACCATCATAACTGGCATTAGAACACATGCACCATCATAACTGGCATTAGAACACATGCACCATCATTACTGGCATTAGAACACATGCACCATCATTACTGGCATTAGAACACATGCACCATCATTACTGGCATTAGAACACATGCACCATCATTACTGGCATTAGAACACATGCACCATCATTACTGGCATTAGAACACATGCACCATCATTACTGGCATTAGAACACATGCACCATCATTACTGGCATTAGAACACATGCACCATCATTAGAACACATGCACCATCATTAGAACACATGCACCATCATTACTGGCATTAGAACACATGCACCATCATTACTGGCATTAGAACACATACACCATCAATGACCTGTTTATTTTTATTAGGTAGCATTTCTGCGAACATTCCACGTCCATTTTCAGGAGGTTCTAGTGCTTAGCTTTATGCTTAAAAGTGCTTCACAAAGTTGTTGTTTCTGGATCTTTAGCCCACAGCCTCTTGTTGATCTTATTTTGTGTCAATGTTGCTGTTGGAAACTCTATCAATTACTAACCCCCTGACATACCTAGTTAAAATGGTAATGTCAAGTATTTAGTAATAATGCTACCATTATTAAATTTATCAAGAGAAGTGTACCAAATGCTTCCCACGCAACCTTGGCAAAGGTGTTGCGTCAGCAAAGTGGGCAAATTACTTAATGTTTCTCCCAATAAATATAATGCTTCTAGTATATAAATTAAAATACGAAGAAAAGTATTTATCAAGACTGGATATAACAATAAATTATGAGTAAATAAGCTTCTTCCTCCTATAACTGATAAATAAATTTAAGCAAATGGACACGTCCAGGACGTATGCTGCAGGCGCAAGCAGTCCAGTCAGCACACACCCCACCACACCAGTCAGCACATGGCCGTCAAGACGTGCAGATGTACTAGCTCTCTTAAAAAATTGACGCCATACTTATGCTCCAAATAACTTACCGCGTCAAGTACTAGTATTTCCGCATAATTAATACGTACAACTTTCCCGTGTCTTACGATACAGGGACAACAAGATTCCGCCCAACCGTCGAGCTCTACATTAAGGAAAGTATCTTACCCGAGTATTAGTCGTAAATCATGTAGTGGCCATTTGCATGATTAGTTAGACAATGCCCGGTTATAATACAGGTGCTATAAACAAACTGGGTAAGCCATAAAATTAACGCTTACTCATTTTTCTTCAATATATTCGCGTATTGATAATAGCGCACTACTCAACATTTATTCGGCAGATAATATACCAGAGAATGACGTCAGATCTCCTGTGGTATCACAAGGATTTGCCAGACCACATATAGTGTCACGAGGTTTCTCCAGATGTTATTGCCTTGCCTACTTGCATGATTACGTGTCCATGGCGGAAGGAATTTTAGGACCTGAGATCAGGCCATTACTACGTTGAAGCTAAAAATTCATCTGTTTAATTACTAACTTGTAGACGACTAATCCTTTTAGTCTTGTTATCCACCACAGGTGGTATAGATTACGAAATCCACCCCCACCCCCCCACCCCCAAATAGTGTGAAGTGTTTAACACTTGGCAGGAAATTAGCTTAAACGTACAGGCCACTTAAATAACTTAAATTACAGTCCATTTATCAATGCTTAATTATTCAAATTAAATTAAAGACTAATTATATTGAGTAATAATCAAACAAATTCCTGCTAGGATATTATCCCACAGTTGCTCTCACTTGACATAGGTCTTGCTGAACAGTTTAGCAGTATGACTTATTAAGTTAGGCAAGTGTTGCGACCAACTCGTCACAGTTTACCACACCAATTGTGTGGTAAACACACAGAAAAACTTGCATTACCATCATGAATCTGGAAAACCTATTCTTGACTATACAATACATGCACTCACCTCTAACATGTGCACACTTCGTCCTGAGTACAGAGAGTGGTGGATGAGCACGAGGCCAAACTAGACCCCAACAATCCTAAGGACTACATAGACAAGTACCTGGTGGAGATGGCAGCACAGCAAGGCAACCCAGAGTCTACCATGAGCAGTGAGTGGAGAAACTTTACCTTCATGTTTAACTGTTTAATCCAATTGTGAATTTGATGGCTTGCTTGTTACCAGTACTAGTAACCCCATTCTTACAGTACCAGAGATAAGGTACAGTACTTCACTGTAAATAAATAGTGTGGTATTAATGGTATGCATCTCGCCTGGGCAGGCGAGACCCATCGAGTCATAAAGGATTAAGTATCACTGAACATCTTCCCTTCATAGGAGCTTCAGCTAAGAGTCCCAAGAGGGTCTCAAAGCACTAACTGAAATATTATAGTATTTCTCAAACATTTTTCCAATAATTTTCACCATGAATATATTTACATGAACAGTATATACATATTGATATACAGTACTCGACAACACGTGTTGATATATACCCTGACTTAACAAACTGTCCTGAAGTACTACTTTATCCTAACCAAACATCATAATGAAAGGGCACATTCACTCCAATATTTACGACCTATAGGCTGCTAGTGGGGAACAGACCTGTGAGATTTATATTTATATAATTTTTATGAATTTATAGTGTTTATATTTACGTTAATTTATATATTTCGATAGCTATTTGTATGATGTTTAGTGGACTGTATTTCAGCAATATTCTCACAAAGCGACTCCTTGCACATTAGGGGAGGTTTATATTAAATTATATATGCAGCCAATCAAACTACAGTATTAAACTACATATATTAGTAATTGAAATTTTGAGGTCTTATTGTATGGTAGGCCTGGTCCACCAGGTATAAACAAGGATGATGACACCAAATAATCCTCAAGATGAGGCTGGCAACAACACCATGTACTGGTTTACTTGAATTAATTCTTGCTCCTCTTCAATTGTTCCTGTCAAAGGGCACATGTTGTAAAGCCGGAATTCTATATATATATATATATATATATATATATATATATATATATATATATATATGATAGCTATATCAGAGGAAATATGGGTATATTTTATAAGATAAGGACCAAGGAATAATTACCATGGTTAAGTCGCTTTCGTGCGTCCTAACCGATTCTCCCTATATCTACCTAACATAACTGGTCAGGAATGTGGTAATAAAGGGTTTCGGTAATACACTTACCTTATAGTAGACGTAAATGCGTGTCGATAACAGAAGTACTTTAATCCTGTGACACAGCTTTCCAAGGGAGAATTCTAGGAGCTAAATTTGCTCTTTAAACTGGTCAAGCAATAATGGCTGACTACTCCCACCATTGACGCCCTGGCTCTCTTGTCCAGATGTCAACAAGTGGTAGAAAGGTCACATTTACTCTGTTTTGGTACTGATAATTAAATTAATTCAAATGAGATGTTTTTATGATGTTAAAAGTCCAAAGACTGCTGAATTAAGAATAATTCCCAACAGAACAGCTGGTGAATTTATAGCAATATGTGGCAATGATATCTCTTTTTCTGTTGACGCAAAATTCCACATCACCTATGAGTGAAAATATAACACGAATTTTCTCAATATTTCTTATGTTTCTTTTCACTGTTGATGGTAATTGAAAAATCAATTCTCCAAAATTCATTTTTATTTCTAGTCTGACGCGACACTTTAACGCGTTTCGTAATAACTTATTACATTTTCAAAGACTTTAGTTTACACACACACAACTATAACCTGCAAACACTAAACAGAGTTCTACTATGCTATGATTTAAACAGCTTTCATTTTATACCCGCATTTTGGGTGAGGTGATATGTTACAACAGTTTTGGATGAGGTGAACAAAACTTTCAACACAAGACAGAATACGAAACAATGGGAATTAATTAGGTAAATTAAAGGGACGAATGGAAGTAACTGCAGAGGGCCAATTGGCCCATATTTCTTGATGCTTCTATATTGGTGCATGCTTCTACATGAACTTGAAACCGGCCATATACTGCAGGTATGTTGACGACATTTTTACACAGGTACCTGATGTTAGACATCTGCAGGAGCTGAAGGAGGCATTTGAACGGAATTCTGTGTTGCGTTTCACTTATGAGATGGGGAAGGATGGGAAGCTGCCCTTTTCTAGATGTAACAGTCATGGAAAGGAGCAGAGGTTTGAACACTGCAGTCTACACTAAAGAAACAAACATAGGAATGTGCCTCAATGCCAACAGTGGCTGCCCAGACAGGTACAAGAGGAGTGTCGTTAATGCTTATGTCGACCGTGCTCTCAGCCACAGCTCAGGATGGAAGCAAGTCGATGAAGAACTCTGTAGTGTAAGGCAGGTCCTACTCAACAACGGCTTCTCCAATAGTTTCGTTGAAGACATCATAAGAAGGAAGGTGAAAACCATGCAACTTCTGAAGAGACAACTAATACAACACCTATACCCCTATTAGACTATTTTACAGGAACTTCTTTTCCACAGCTCATGAAACGGAGGAAAGGGTTCTGAAAGATATTGTTAATAGAAACGTTATCCCTACAGACAAAAATCAGAAGATACAATTGACGATTTACTATAAAACCAAAAAAACGACCAACCTACTCATGAGAAACTCACCAGACACGAAGCAGAACGCTTTAAAAGAGACCAATGTCGCCTATGCCTTCAAATGCCCACTTGGGGACTGTAAGCCTCAAAGAACTCAGTATATAGGCAAGACAACAACAACATCTCTTTCTAGGCGATTAACGATGCATAAGCAACAGGCTCCATTAAGAAACATATATATATATATATATATTATATATATAATATATATATATATATATATATATTATATAATATATATATATATATATATATATATATATATATATATTAGGGGTACCACCTCTGGTGCAATTGCAGGGACCCACATCCTCGAAGAAGAAAACAAAGAGCATTCAGAGAAGATCTTGTGGATTCTCACTGAATACTAATTCTTTCCTCTCCTACCACCCCTATATTTTTTTGTATGTTTTGTTTTTATTTTATTGCAATGCTACAGTTTACAGAGAACACACACACACACACAAATATATAACAATTAAACAATCAGCGTTCGAAGACCTCGTCCAGCTCCTCGGAGGTTGGGTGCGTACCCAGGATACAGCACGCATTTCCCCTCTGCACTGCGACACTGAGGCGCTGGAATAGGAAACTGGCTGCTCGTGGGTCTCTAGTTTTCCCAATGAGTTCCTCACAACCTCCTTTAAAAACTTGAGTGCACATTTACCCCAGGCGCCCAGAGTCTCTGAGCCTATCGGCACGAACCTGTAACAACGTTCTAGGTTTCTGTACTTGTGGATTTTCTGGGTCTCCCTGAAGGTGGCTGCCCCACCTCCCTCCGCTGAGCTGTAACGTAAATAGGTATCAGCCAATGTAGATGCACAGGTGTAATCCCATACGACCTGTTTACCTTCCCTCCATGGCTGCAGGGTGACTCCATCTGGGCGTTTTTGGCTGTTGTCAGGTCTGCACAGCTGGGGTTCCCTTTGTGCTGGACACCCAGCTGTAGCCAAACTTCTCTTGATGATGTCATTGACTGCCTCGTGTCTGGCAATCTTTCCCTGTGTCTTACGACAGATGAGACCATGGCTGCCGTATTGGTCTGCCCGTGCCTGGCCGCAAATACACCGGTGCTCGGTGGAGATAGGGGCGGCAAGGCGCAGAGCAACACCAATACTTAGGGCCCGATGATCCAGGCGGGTGCCCAAGGCGGAATTAGGGACTGCCAACAGGAAGTCCCCAGCATGGGGGGCTTGCACAGCTAGGAGACGCGCTCTGTCCTTCTGAGAAGCTACGTCCAGCAATGCTTTGGCGATGTTCTCCACTATAGGGCTATCCCATTTGGCCTGTTTACCGTCGTTTGGACAAGTTGGTCGGGTGTGTGAATTGGCGAGTGTGTCCCACCGACCAGCTCCTTCCACAAATTTGGGATCACGAATCCCAATGGAGTTCCTTAGGTATTCTGGTAGTATTTCCTTCACTAATTCACTTGTAGCACTGGTCGAGGATAAGAATGCCGGCAATGCTAACTGTGTCGCCTTGCGAATACCTATACCCCCGAGTCTAACTGGGAGCGTTGCTTGGTCCCACTGGTCATCTTGCAGGAGAGGTTTAACACTTTCATAGTTATTGTCTTTAGGAGTGAATCGTATTCCGTTAATTTTGGGCTGTCAAAAGAAGGAGCACACCTGAGGAAATAGGTAAGTCTGGGCAAGGCCAGGCACCTTGTAAGAAGGTACAACGCATCATGAGCATCCAAAGCCCCTATTCGCGCCTCCATCCTCCTCAGGTCTTTAAGCTTTTCTTCGAGGACTACCTCAATGGCGTTCGAGCCCAGAGGTGCCCTAGCAGCACACTGTCGGTGGGAGCGATCACTTGGGCTCCTGGCAATAAGATTTGTACTGCATTTATGATTGATTGGTTGGACGAGATGATTTCACACTTTGATGGATTTAGTGTAAGGCCTAACTCCTCTCCCCTAGATTTCACTAGCTGAAGATCTCCTAGTAGGGATTCCTGTGTCCCTGCCAGGGTGCCATCGTCCAGGAACCAGATGTTGAATTCGCTGGACAACCTACTTGTGACCTCCTTAGCTGCCATGCAGAAAAGAAAAGGGGCAAGTGGGTCTCCTTGCTGGACACCTTCTGCGGAAACAACTTCATGTTCCCCAAACAACAGTGTCGATTCCCTACTGTACCCTGCTGAAACGAAAGGAAGTAGACAAGGAAAGCTGGTTCGAACTGCTTCCAGTACCACATCCCTTTTTACCTGGTTGAAGGCATTTTTAAAGTCTAATTTAATTAATGCCTTATTTACTGGGAGGTCCTTGATATAGGCTCGTGCTGCATGAGCTGCTGCTTCACAGCCATGGGGGACACCAAAACCTAGTTGATGGGGTCGAAGCATCGTTGCAGCGTCTATGCTGATTTTTCTGACAGCTGCCCGAGCAACAAGGCGCCGAAGTGTGTTGCCCACGGCAATGGGTCTGACTCCACCATCCTTCTTCTTATGGGCACAAAGGGATGCTCCGAAGAAGAACGGTTTAATTGTGTCTGGGATCAACCCGGAGAGACAGTCGTTGACAAACTTCGTGATCTCTGACAGTAGTGTCTCGGCAACTTCGCCGAGAACTGGGTTTGTCATCTCCTTGAGGTGCTGAGGTCTTACTCCAGTGTATCCCCCTGCTGAGCCTGGTGGAAATGACATGATGGCTTTGTATACCTCTGATGCTTGGAGGAATAGAGGTCCCATGTCTGGGGCATTTGTGTCCCGAGCAGTGGGTTCCCATGGTACTCTGGGAGGGTGCTTCTCTTTCAGTGAGTCGGCAGTTATATATATATATATATATATATATATATATATATATATATATATATATATATATATATATATATATATATATATATTAGTAAATGGTGTCGGGTTTTCTGACACAATTCAAGAACGTATCACCTCTTGGCTGGCGTAATCTTCATCAACCAATCAATCCTAACTAAACCCTCTACCCTGACCACTGTACCCTAACAGAGGAGGACCTGTGGGTGCAAGTAGCAGATCTGTTCACAGCCGGGAGTGAGACAACCAACCAGACACTTCGTTGGGTCCTAATGTACCTGGCCAAGTACCCTGAGATCCAGGCCAAACTTCAACACCAGATTGATGAGGTGGTGCCCAGAACACACCTTCCCTCCCTCCAAGACAAGCCCAGGTATGTTTAACATATTGCATTAACTAAACACAAAACAAATATAAATATGCAAAGTTATTTAGTTAGTAAATTTATTATCCTTCTAACCGACAAATGCAAAATATTTTGGCAAACATTACAGTACAAGACGGTATAACGGGTCACAAAAACCCTCCTCACTACTTTACTGTATAAATACTATCAGGCCTTTCTTACTTCAAAATATATTACTGTTTGGCCTAAGTGAAGCAGCTTTAGTTTACTAGCCCATATAAGGCTGTGCAGAGGAGATTTTGTTAATGCACTCCCGTTTTCACTCGTATATTTATCCATCCCATGATGAGATATTTCCAGTGAATTTGCTTATATAATGCCTCTGCTTTTATTCACACATCTTAAACCTTATTTCCTAATCAGTGTCTACCAAATTATATTCTAAACCAACGTTTTTCTAGCTTGAATCCAACATAATGCTACTGATAACTTATTATTACCATCTTTAACACATCTCTGCCTTTCAGACTAGCCTACCTTGAAGCTGTGATCAATGAGGTGAGCCGACATGTATCCTTAGTACCCTTGGGAGTTTCTCACTCTGCAACTACTGACACCCAACTTGCTGGCTACACCATACCAAAGGTAAACACACACGCACTGCATTTAACCGATAAGTACACGCTAATAGTACTGCTGACATCATTATACCACAGGTATAATGATGTCAGGCTTCACAATATTAAAAATACGCACTCTTAGAATACCAGTTCTATCATACAAAATTTGAACAGACACACACACACACGGAGTATCACCATATCAATGTTTATGCTTAATGAGTGGCCAGCTTCACCATGCTAAATGTACAGAAAACTTGTTTTGTTATGCTCCACGTGAGAGGTACACAGTGTTATAGACGGGAAGATCAATATGACACTACTGGAAATTTTTTAGAGGAAGGCAGAAACAGAGTAGAAAATATAAGAGAGAGGAACAGTCAGATGGAACCACTACAGGATTACAGAGCGGAAGGAAGATACCCACAAGATTTTAATACAAATTATCAACAAGCACACAGGTACTACACCACACAACACCCGTCCTACTACCAAAACTGGACGAACCACTTCCAAAACAACACACCCTGAACCTGGGTAGAGTGGGGGGAGAACTACCAAAGCCCACCAGAAGTGACACGCAATGTGGGAAATCATTCATATTTGCAAACATACAAGGCTTGAAACCAAAATCAAGAAATAAAATTAAGTTCATAAATGACCTCCTAATAGAATCGAACTCAATATTTGGTGCATTTACAGAAACTCATACAAAAGACCACATGGATAGTGAAATCTGGATTCCGAATTATAATCTATATAGATGTGACAAAGTAATTAGGTCAAGTGGAGAAGTAGGTCTGCATATTAAAGAGGAGCTCGCATGCACAGAGCTCCTGAACTCGTCAAATGAGGTGGTAGAGGGACTTGGAATCAAGGTAGAAAATATGAATCTACTTATTATTTTAGGGAGTGGACTGCTAGCTGTCGTGGCGAGTGGACGTGTTCGCTGCTCGCTCCGGCAGTCGGTGGTTGTTGCCAGTTTCGGCCGTTTGTGGGCGTGTGTCTCTGCCCGCCTGTGCTGACGTGGAATTCACGATGGGGGTCCCCCTCCCACCAATACTGCGGGCTCAGTCTGTGGGCTCCGAATTTTCCAGCCGGGTTGGATACCCGGAGTTAGCGCGGGTGTGTGAGATGCTGAATGTTCCTGTGCTTGACATTTACGGAGTCGAGCTGGTGACGGCACATCGAGTGATAGTAAAGTTCACTGCGGAGTTGGCATATCGCGACTTTCTCCGTCGTAACGAGGGGCGGACATTACCCCTGCCGGATGGTGCAGGCACTGTTTCAATCTCTGATTGGAGTGGTGCCCTCACCTACGTCAGCGTGCATGGGGCTCCATTGGAGTTTCCGGAGGGTCTGCTCCGGCGGTACTTCGGCCGTTTTGGCGCAGTGGTTAGTGTGCGGGTGAATGTGGTATCTTCGAGCCCACTTAAGGGTGTGAGGACGAACATTCGCACCCTGGACATGAGGATCCGGGAGGATATTCCGTCCTCTGTGCGTCTGATGGGTTACACCATTCGTGTGTTTTACACCTGCCAGCCTCTGACGTGTTATCGTTGTGGCCTGTTGGGCCATCAGGCTGGTGACTGTTCTGTGCCGGCCGCTGCACCCGTGAACCTCTTCAGTGAGGAGGATTTTCCACCGCTTCCTGTGGAGGAGGGGTCTGTGGATATGGACGACTCTCCGGCCGCGGATGTGCCCCCTGTGTCGCCTGGTGCACCCCCTGTGGTGGTGGCTTCTCCGGAGGTTGTGTCATCGCCTGGTGATCGTCCTGCTCCGACTAGTGTCTCTGAGATTCTTCAGCCTACCTTCTGCTCGAATCCCCCGTCTTCCTCTGCTGCATCTGACCCTGTCCCTGCACCCTCGCCGTCTGTTCCGGCTGTGCTGGGTGATGGGGTGGATCCGGCGCTTCCTCCTGTGTCTGGCCTGGTGCCCCATGTGGTTGGGGATGCTGCAGTACTGCGGCGTGCGTCGGTTCGCACGGCTTGTGTTGTGCGTGTGTCTGAGTCCGCCTCCGGGTCTGATGATGTGCGGCCCGAGCCTAAGCGTTCCTGGCGTTCGTCGTCTGCATGGGCAGACGTTGGCGATTTCGACGCTTGTGAGTCTGCCGGCGACGGAGGGGTGGCTACGGTTGCGTTGCGTACTACGGCGACGGCGGAGGTGCATTTGCCAGAGGATGCCTGTGCCGGTGTTTCGGCCTCCACTTCAGATATGGTGTCTGCGGTTCCTGCTTCGGGTGCATCGCCTGCCTCGGATGGCTCCGGTTCTTTGTGGGGTGTGGTACCCCCTGCTGGGGTCCGTGGTGAACGGGGTGGCCTGGTGATGCTGTTGAAAAAGACTGCTTGCTCTGGAGATTCTGTGACCCCTGCCTCGGTCCCCGTTTCATCGACTGCGGTTTCGACGCTTCTTCCATCTACGACCACCTCTTGAGTGTCTCCTGCCAACCTGTCCTCTTAAAAAGAACGTCGCATTTGGCCGCTTGCCCGTATGGCTGAATTTGGACGTAATTTGAAAATGAAAAAAATATGAAAATAAATTTAGGATTTTTTTTCAACAACAGTAAGTTAAGGGTCCTCTGATAGGTTAGGTGGGCAGGAAATTCTCATAAAGTTTCAAAATGTTATGAAAAACGTTAATTTAAAGTGTCCAATCATAACCTCTGCGCGTATGCCGGACGACTCAAATAGAAAACGGAACAGAACGTCACTTTTGTGAGTCGATTTCATTTCAAATTACGTCCAAATTTGGCCATATCGCGCATACGAGCCAAAAGTGACGTTCTTTTTAAGAGGACGGGTTGTAGGAATGTCTCGGTGGAGGTATTGCCTTCTCGTCGCTTGTCCACTGCTCCTGTGCGTCCGGCGGCGCGGCCGTCTCGGCAGCCCTCGTACGCTTCATCGGTGTCGTCTGCTACATCGGAGGGCGTGGCTTGCGCTCCCCAGCCTCGTTATGCGACTTGTGCCTTTGAACTTCGGGACTGGCCGTTTCCGCCTGATCTGGAGATTCCAGAGTTTATGCCGGGCCCGCGGCGGCTGGGGGGTTGTCCCCCCACCGACAGGGAGTATTTGATTTGGGAGGCCTATAAGAAAAGTATCCTTGGGAGTCGTTCCCTGATAAGTATCTTCCTGTCGAGGAGATTTTTTTGCATAACCGATGATTCCTTTATGTATTGTGGGTTGTGGGTTGTTTCCATTAGTGTGCATGGTTGTGTGGTGTGGGTCGGGTGTGTGAGTGGGTGGGGCGGGTTTTGTTTCCCGGTCCCTGCGGGCTCCAGTTTGTGGTTGTGGGTTTATTTGTGTGAAGTGTGTGTATGTGTCCGGTTCCTGTGAGGTCCGGGGTTTGGTTGGTGTGTGTGTGTCTGATTGTGGATGGCATGTTCTTTTCTTATGTTTTGTGGATTCTTTGGTTTTATGATGTTGTTTGTGCGCTTGTTTGTGTAGTGCTCAGTGCCCTTCAGGCTGTTGGCGTGGCTCTGTCTGGGTGTATGCTTTTGTCGTGGTTTGCCAGTTTTGTTGTATACTTGTATTCCTTTATTATTATTATTGTTATTATTATTATTATTGTTCTTTTTCGTTTTATGTTGGTGCCTCTCTGTGTGTGTTTGCGGTGCTGGTAGCCTTGTTCTGTTTATTTACTGTTTTGGAGTCATTTCTGTGTTGTATTCCGCTATGTTTGTCTTCATTGTTGTACTTTTGTTTGTAATTATTGTTGTACTTTGTTTTGTAATTGTTGTAATTTGTTTTGTAATTATTGTTGTTTTGTGGTCGGCCCTTCCGGCCGGCGTTTTTGTGTTTATGTACATGTGTCCTTTGTGTTTTTGCACGTTTGTGCTTTATTGTTCTGTTTGATGCGTTTGTTTGTTTTTATTGTACTTATAAGCATGCTTGCATGTAAAAATATAAATAAAAAAAAAAACTTTCAAAACAACACACCCTGAACCTGGGTAGAGTGGAAGGAGAACTACCAAAGCCCACCAGAATGACACGCAATGTGGGAAATCATTCATATTTGCAAACATACAAGGCTTGAAACCAAAATCAAGAAATAAAGTTAAGTTCATAAATGACCTCCTAATAGAATCGAACTCAATATTTGGTGTATTTACAGAAACTCATACAAAAGACCACATGGATAGTGAAATCTGGATTCCGAATTATAATCTATATAGATGTGACAAAGTAATTAGGTCAAGTGGAAGTAGGTCTGTATATAAAGAGGAGCTGGCATGCACAGAGCTCCTGAACTCGTCCAATGAGGTGGTAGAGGGAGTTGGAATCAAGGTAGAAAATATGAATCTACTTATTATTTTAATATACAAACCGCCGGATGCAACAATTGAGGAATTCACTGAACAGATCCACAAAATAGAGAATATCCTTGATAACCTAGCAAGCCCAGTACCAGATATCATCTCCCTGGAGACTTCAATCTACCCAGTTTAAAATAGAGAATAGTAAATAATAACATTATAGCAGAAACAACCCTGGAAATAACTAACCACAGATCAGAGAACTATGAGATTCTGTGACAAATTCTTGCTCAGTCAGAAGATTACAGAACCAACTAGGAACGAAAACACGCTGGACCTGATATTCACGAACAAAGGAGCTAATCAGAGACATTACTGTCTCAGACACTACCTACTCGGACCACAAGCTCATTGAAGTGCAAACTAACATTAATAACGGTAGTAGGCCCAAGAGAAACAACAAGCGAGAAGGGTTATTCAATAAATTCAATTTAAATAATAAGAGGATAGACTGGGAGAAAATAAACAGGGAACTTACAAACATTCAATGGGAAAATGTTCTAAGAAATAAAATCCTACCAAGGAATAGAAAAACTGACTTCTGAAACATATGAAGTCTGTCTGAAACATGTTCCTTTGAGGAAAGCCAGAAAGAGGTCAATGTAGAAAGAGAACACAGACGACATTACAAAAGAAGAGAAATTAACGGAAATGCTTAAGCAAACACGCTCCCCTCCCCGCTCAGCTCGTTGCTGCCGTGAGGGGGGCTTAGTGGGCGGCTGCCGGAGTGTGATGCTCCTTGGGACAGTCCTCTGTCCTTTGTAGCCTTGTGCTCCTGCTGCTGTCCTCTCAATTATGCTGAGCACCTTTTCTTCTGTTTCGTTTTTTTCTCCCCTCTTCTCCTATCTGCTTGCCGTTTCCTGCCGACCTTTTGCTTGTTTTGGTTATTCCTTTGGACTTCTTCTATTTTGACTCCCGGGTGCTTGGGGAGGCATACTCTTGCACCCGTAGAACTGTAGTACCCACCATCGAGAGCGAGGGAACCTTTTATTGTCAATCCCCCTTTCGTCACTGAACCCGATCTCGACGGACTGTCGGTTCTTAAGGTGGCGTTTGTGGGGCGTATATACTCACACGCACCCCTGGGAGGCCCCGGCATGATCGGCGATAGCTTCTTGTTGGGTGTCCTGCCTCTAATTGTGGCTCCATGGTGGGTGTGGGGGCACATTCGTGAATGAATATTCCTTTTGTAGCGAGATATATACTGTTTCAACTGTTTCTGCTTTACCTTCTCAGGCTCGTGGGGTGGGCGACCAAGCCCCGAGTCGGTCCGTGTTGG
This sequence comes from Procambarus virginalis, assembly GCA_020271785.1. Taxonomy (NCBI): domain Eukaryota; kingdom Metazoa; phylum Arthropoda; class Malacostraca; order Decapoda; family Cambaridae; genus Procambarus; species Procambarus virginalis. The sequence continues at coordinate 1,019,201 of WNGS01167372.1, read as the reverse complement.
AAGACCGGGCTCTGTAGCCTCCGCTACATTGGGCCCCGACCTTGCTCCTCCTTTGGCTTCTCTGACTCCTCCCTCGGCTCCCCCCCTCTCTGTGGTTGGGTCGAGCCCCAGGCCCCCAGTGGACTACCTCGTCCCCTGGCGCGGCTTCGTCTCTCATTGTGACTACTGCGCCTTTTACCCCGTGACCTCCGGGGTTCTCATCGCCGTTTCCACCACGGCCGCACTCGCACGATCCCTTCCCGTAATAGTACTTACAACGCCTTGTTTGGTCCCGCTACGTGGGCTAAATACTTTGATCTCCACCATCTGGATTCTACTCCTCCTGACGATTTCTCCCTCCATAAACACCTTGTTGATTCAGTAGATGCCTCTGTTACTTTAACTCCACCAGTTACGGTACGCGTGTCGTCGCTGCTCCTTCTCAGGATGCAGCTACTCGCTTAGCCGCTTTGTCCTGCATTGGCGAGACCCCTGTCCGGGTCTCCAAGAACGTTCGGTTAAATGCCAGTGTTGGCACTGTTCTCCTCCCACACCATGTTGCAACTGGTGTTCGGGACCTCAAAGATTGCCAGAGGATATTAAACATATCCTCGAAGCCCAAGGCCATTCTGTCCTCCAGGTGGACACGTTTACTCGACCCCCTCGTGGTCATCGCCGTCAGCCCCTTCGAGTTGTAAAAATCACCTTTGATAGTAGGGCCCTTCCGCCCTCTGTTATTCTTGCTGGTGCCAGATGCTCCGTTCAGGAGTACATTCCCTCTCCTAGACTATGCAATAAGTGTTGGAAGTTCGGGCACGGTGTCCTCAAATGCACCAGTACTGTGTATCTGTGCCCCTTGTGTGGGGACGATAGTCATTCTAAGTCCGAGTGCACTTCTCCCCAGCTCGCTGCCTCAATTGCGGTGAAGCCCACCCTACCTTCTCCGCTCGTGTATGCACTACAAACTCGAGGAAGCCGTCCTCAACTTGAAGCACCGTGATCGTCTGTCTTTTCCTGAAGCGAGATGCCAAGTTCGTCGTCTCACCCCTTTCGCGGGCGTCTCCTACGCTCGCGTGTTGCGTTCTACCTCTCCTCGTCCTTCCCGTCTTCCTCAGTCTCACAACCGTTTCCAGGCCTTAAACCCGACCACACCCACCACCACCTCCCCTATTCCTTTGCCTCCTGTCCCAGATGGTCTCCCTCCCGGTTCTCCATCTGGGATTTCCCCCCTTCTTACCCAGTCCGCCATATCTCCTTTGTCTTCTTCCCCATCTCCCCCCACTCTTTCTTCCCGACCCTCCCCCCAGTCTCTTGACCCGCCACGCCACCTGTTCGGTCCAGGCTGATATCCATCATCCTCCCAGCAACCTTCGTGTTGTTCGCTCTCGTTCCTCTTCTCCTGCTGAGACCATTGAGTCTGTCGCCCGTACGTTGTTACTGGAACGCCTGTCTCTTCGAGTCAGAAACGTAAGCCTGGATCCTCTCCTTCTTCCTCTCCGGCGGGTAAGAAGGTTTCGCTTTCTTCCTCCCCCCTCCCTCTGACTCTGTCGCTACATCCCCTCCCGTTTCAGTAGTCGAACCCCCTGTCTCTGATATGGAGGTTTCTTCCGCCCCCCCGATTCCCTCTCTGTTGCTGCCCTTCCTGAGGTGCACTCCCTGCTTTCTGCCCCCCCTCCTCCAACTGTCCTTGCCTGCCCCTCTCAGTTGTCTCCTCTTCCTCCGGACCCCGTCAGTCCGCCTCTGGTCTGTTCTCTCGCTCCCTTCCCTCTCTCCTTACTAAGTTTACCCATGCCCCCTAACCTGATTTTGCCGACCCTGCTCCTGATCCTGACCCTGATCCTGAGATCTTTCATACACTGTGTTCCTTTTTACCTTTATTTCTTTCTTGTTCTCTGTTACTGTCCCTTCTCTTTGATAATGTCTATTCTTCAGTGGAATATTCGTGGATTTTATGCCAACTTCCATGAACTCCAACTTCTCATTACACAGTTTACGCCACTTTGTGTTTGTCTCCAGGAACCCATGCTTGGTGCTCGTCCTGGTCACTTTCGTGTTATTCCTTTCTTTCCCCCCCCCCCTCGGTCTTGCTGGGGCCCATAACTCTACTGCTCTCTTAATTCGTTCTGATATTCCCTTCGTCCCCCTACTTCTTCGTCCCCCTCTCCATTGTTCTGCTGCCGTGTTTTGTGGGTAAATGGTATACAGTCTGTTCCATTATCTCCCTCCAAATGTCCCTCTTTCCCTTCCTGATCTTAAGCACCTCCTGGACTCCTTGCCAGAGCCGGTGCTCCTTTTGGGTGATTTCAACTGTCGACATTCCCTCTGGGGTGATGTTCTGACAAACACCCGAGGCCGTCTTCTCGAACCGTTCGTCCTCGCTTCATCTCTATCTCTTCTATCTCTTCTGAATTCTGTGGAGCCCACTCATGTGGACTCTCGAACTCGCACCCTTTCCTCTTTATCTTTCTCTTTGCTCGTCGTCTCTCTACTTAATTTTTCGCGTGGCAGGTTCTTGATGACCTCCACAACAGTGATCATTTCCCCATCCTCGTTTTCTTTTCTCTTTCCACCCCCCCCTTTCCTTCCCTCGTGGCAGTTTGCCAAGGCTGACTGGTGCCTATTCACCCTCCGTGCTACTCTCTCTGACCTCTCCTCTCTGCCTCTTCCTCGCGCCCACCTCCTTTTCTATGACACTGTCTTCAACGCTGCCCTCAGCTCTATCCCTCGCTCTTCCTCTGGGGCACACGGAAGTGTGTTCCCTGGTGGAATGCGGACTGTGCTCGGGCTGTCCGCTGTAAGCGTGCGGCCTGGAAAAAACACCGCCGCCGGCAGACGGCTGATTCTTTTATTCTCGTCGGGAAGGCAAGTGCGGTGGCCCGTAGGACCATCCGTACTGCTAAACGTGAGAGTTGGAAATCTTATGTTTCCACCATTACGTCCGATACTCCTGAACTCGAGTATGAATTTACTGAATCTGTATAATCAGGTCNGCGGTCTCCGGGGTTGGAGGTCCCTGTGCCCTTCTTCACCACCTTCGAGGTCAACCCCGGAACTCACAGTTCCTGCGACGGCGCTGAACCAATCGTATTGGCGTATGCCTTTCCATTGGAGACTTTCAGTGCCGTGGAGAGGGGGGACCTGCTGCCTGGGTAACAGCTTCTCCCCCGAATCACCCTACCCTAGCTTTGGCGCCCTGTGAGGCCACTCCAGACCGACCACCAGAGCGCAACTCCATAGTCTCCTGAGACTGACGGATCCTACTACTACTACTACTGTACATACCAGTTGCGTTGCTCCTGGGAGTATGGGTTCGAGTCACTTCTGGGGTGTGAGTTTTCAGTTGTATCTAGTCCTGGGGACCATTCAGGCTTGTTTGCATTTGTGTTCCTCACGTGTTGCCCCCAAAAATGAGGTGATTTGATAAAATGCTATGCCCAAGATTACCATCCGAGTGCCGGCGGGAAGTGGTTCATATAGCCTCGGCTATCACTTCCTTATGTCCGGTCGTTATGGTCAAGTGGTTAAGGCGTCCCTGTACATACCAGTTGCATTGCTCCTGGGAGTATGGGTTCGAGTCACTTCTGGGGTGTGAGTTTTCAGTTATAATAGTTTACCTTGAAAAGCTTCATAGAAAACATCGACCTTACCTAACCTTGTTAGTATGTTAAGATAAGCATCTTATAGCTTCGTAATTACAATTGTTACTTAACCTATTATAGGTATAGGTTAAGTAATAATTGTAATTACGAAGCAATAAGATGCTTATCTTAACATACTAACAAGGTTAGGTAAGGTCGGTGTTTTCTATGAAGCTTTTCAAGGTAAACTATTATGTTTAGTATATCACCTATGCACGTATTTAATAAGTCAATATTGCCTATACGAATTTGCGAGGACGGGTTGAACTGGTATAGCCTCGCATGGTGGCGTTTGTACGTGGATGGCTCGACGCGTTTTTCGTAACCTCCCACACAACACACGGCGCGGTTCGTACACCCACCGAGTGAAGCGGTGCATTCGTACACGGTTGGCGGTTCACACCTAGCGTCTCTCACGAATTTCTATGGGAAAACTGCCCTGAACCCTGGCAAGATATTTCCCGTTCACTCGACTGCAATAGAACACTATCAGGAGTCAGAACGTCTGACTTAAACAGTGGACTGGGGATTCACGAGTCCGTTGCTGCTCGTATGCTACTTTCACCCACTTTCCACGATTTCTTTCCAATAATATTCCCTGTTTCTCTCCCCACAATCTCATGGCGAGTTCCCGGATTCTGCGGTACACGGAGGACAGTTGTAGATGAGTGGAGGACGGGAGTTGTAGGGATAGCCAACCGCCACGATGTCTTTTTTCTCAATCTGGCCGAACTGAGCAAAGGAAGCGTCAGGTCAAGTTGGCGGCTGGAGCAGAATGATGCTTGAGGCAGAGACGCCAGCGACTTCCCGCGTCCTCCTCAAAAGAACCTATCAGAGGGAGGCACACAGCGGCCTATCCCTCTCAACCAATCAGAGACGGTGTACCATGGCCCCAGGGGACTCCAAGATGGCCGCCTAAGATGGCTACCCAAGATTGAAATTGAAATTGAAATTGAAATAAGTTTATTGATGTAAAATACACACAAAGGGATGAGGTAGCTCAAGCTATTCTCACCCCGTTCAATACATCGTGTTAATACATACATAGACACACATCACAAACAATAAACGTATTACCAAACATTCTGAGAGATAAACATATACATTTCCTCCTTCACAAGTAGTATGATATAAGACGTACACACAAATACTTTTATGACCTAGGTATACAGTATAGACAGCTACCCAAGATGGCTGGCGGCATTCCCGTGGCGCGAGCCACCAGCATTCCTCCACGGTTTGCTGGCCTTTCATGCCCATACCTCTTTTTTTTCTCAACTCTACACAGTAAAAGATGCTGCTTGCTCTAACTCTGTCCACAAATGCGTCACAACGGCCATTGTAACATATTCGGATTGCTGATGACTGGGGCTTTCAGGTGAGCCCAAACTCAAGATGATTCTGGTACAGGTTAAGAAAACTAGGCTCGTGCACTTACCGTGCATCAGCCGCCACAGGCATGTAAAACCAGTGGAAGTTTAGCTGGTGAAACCATCCACCTCACACTTATCTACCCTGTCAATTCCTCTGCGAATTTTGTAGGTAGTGATCATGTCTCCCTTGCGTGAGTGTGTGTGTACTCACCTACTTGTACTTGCGGGGGTTGAACTTCGGCTCTTTGGTTCCGCCTCTCAACCGTCAATCAACAGGTATACGGGCTCTTAAGCCTATTGGGCTCTATCATATCTACACTTAAAACTGTGTATAGTGTCAGCCTCCACCACATTACATCCTGATGAATTCCATTTATTAATTGCTCTGACACTAATTTTTTTTAATGATATTACGGCTCATTTGGGCACTCAATTTCCACCTGTGTTGAAAATTTCCATTACTAGGGCGTGTGCCCCTTGTGTTATGAATAGGGGTCTTTGTCTACTTTATCATTTCCTTTGAGATTCTTGTATGTGGTGATCATGTCCCCCCTCTAACTCCTGTCTTCCAGCAACGTGAGGTTTAATTCCCGTAGTTTCCCCTCACAGCTCATTACCTTCAGCTCGGGCACTAGTCTGGTGGCAAATCTTTGAGCCTTTTCCAATTTAGTTTTATGCTTGACGAGATATGAAATCCATGCTGGAGCTGCATACTCCAGGATTAGTCTGACATATGTGGTATACAAGGTTCTGAGTGATTCCTTACACAAGTTTCTATGAGCCGTTCTTATGTTGGCCAGTCTAGCATATGCCGCCGAGGTTGTTGGAAATTTCCAACAGTTATTCTCATCCCTAATACAATGAGATGTATTTCCTGTATTAGGCGTCATAATAATTTAATACTCATTACTAATCCTTAGTACAATGAGATGTATTTTCTGTACTAGGCGTCATAATTAACTAACACTACTAATCCGTAGGTTAGTGATATAGAATTCATTGCATTAGGATGTGGAGTGTCGTGTAATTTTCCTTAGAATCGTGGAATTGTTGCGTCAGTCAGCTAGCCACAGGAATTATTTCATATTAACATATGGAGTAGAATCTTGGCTTATTTTGTCCTCTTTATTAAGGATAATCATTTATGTCCTTCATAAATCATTTATGTTATTCATCTCTAGTAAGTCTATGATGTTTACTGGAATTAAAGTATGCAACCAGGATTTGCTGTATCAGTGAATAGAATGATAAATTGTATCTCCACTCCAGATCTTTTCTCGTTCATTTAATATCGTCTAAATTAATTTACTGCATCACGAGAAAATAATTATCGCCACATAATACCTTTATTATGACGTAAATAATCGTCATAACGCATTTCCTTCCATATAATTTATGCTCGGAGCCCCTATTGGGAGCTATGCGCATGCGCCACCTTCGAGCAGGCAGGAGAGAAACACGCGACAACCGCCATTGTATAGGTGTTCAGAAGTTTGCTTCTCAACATCGGTCTTAATTTGGAGCATCTGGCCATCTACAGACTCCAGGCTGATCATGTAACTTAAATTTTACGGACACCACGTTCGGCAGGGAAGAGAAGTACCCTTTAATGATTTTAGAGGCCTTTAAAATTGAATTAGGTTTTCTCCCTGTTCGTTATGATGTTTGGTGACACATAAGCCTACGTAAGTATACTGCAGGTCCCCAAACCCATTTAGATTTTAGAATTAAAGGAATGATTCTAGGGTTTGGAGTGGAATTTACATAATATTTATATTTCAGCTGGAGTACCAGCGTATGCGAGACCTTAACGTCCACCACGATCACGTGTTTCCTCCAGTAACCTGTGCAACAAGTTAACTTCTACGAGTATACGATTTGCGAGATGCGCGCTGTGAAGGCTGCTTTACAGCTAAACATTCTTTCACGTTTCTAGTAGAACGTTGCATTTGACTAACTATTATATAATACATAATCACTATAATCTATGTGTATGCATATTATCATTATACATTACATGCGTTATGTAGACTAACATCATAGAAGACCTCCCCCCAAAAAAATGTGTCATGGGAAGAGGTTCTAGAATGTATAGAACTTTACGGTTCATTTCATAATAGAATAATAGAATTTCTTACATTTAATCATAGAGATCCATAAATCACTGGTTCTCTCATTTAACATAATATTCTGGTCCTTCCAGCTTTCTCAGAATTAATTATTATTTTGCATTCATAGAATTATACATTTATTAATATTGAACTAGAAACAGATTTTCCCACAGAGGTTCCTCTCGATGTGGGCTTCGGGAGACAGGTCTTGCGTGATATCAACCCCCCAGGTCTTTCTCTCTCTGATTCTAGAAGAATTTCCTCTCCCAAATGATTCGTTGTATCTGGTCTCCTGATCCCTTCACCTATCTCCATTACATTACATTTGTTCAGGTTAAACTCTAACAACTATTTGTTTGGTCATTCCTTCAGTTTGTCCAGGACTTCTTGAAGCCTCATGCTGTCCTGTGTGACATCATGTGTACCCCACACACACATGAAGCCTCATGTGTGTGCGTGTGGTAAATAGTTCATTATAAATATTGATATGATAGAAAAAATAGAATAGGAGTCAGTATATTAGACAATTAACGGTTGGCAGGATGAACAACTAAGTGGGTTTTCTATTTATTGGGGGGGGGGGGGGATGATGTACATGCTGATCTTGCAACATGTCCACTCACAGGGTGAGTGGCGCTTCCCAATAAACTCGCCCTTCGGCATAAAAAGACAAAAAAAAAATAGAAAAAATGACAGTTAGAATGACTGGGTCTAAGAGCTAATAGCTCGGTCCTGTAAGCACAAATAGGTACAAATACAAAGAGTTGAATATAGAGAGTAGTAGAATGTGCAGGACGAGAACGTAGCCTCTCTACAGAGCTATACAAGGGCGAGTCCTTGAGTTAAAAGACAGTATGCCAGCCTGTTTGTCACAACACTGCATCCTCTCTTACTCTGCTCTCTCACTCTCCCCCTGTACCTCTCTTTCTAAACAACACAATATAATTCATTCAGTTAAATATAAATGAAGCCACTACCCCAAGTTTCCATAATCGGAAATAATACATAATACAGTATAATGCTGTATATTTTGGCGCCTCTCTAATGGTGCCCTTAAGTCTATTACAACAAATGACCAACAAAACTGGCCACTACCACCAGCTGCCTAGGAACCGAGCCCCTGTGCGACGCCCATGAATGTAAATAGACAGCGAGAACGGCGTACAGTATCACTGCCCAAGTCAAACCTGACGGCTGAGTGGACAACGCACGGGGTTTGCAGTGCTAAGGGTCCGGGTTCGATCCCCGACGGAAGTCAGAAGCAAATGGGCAGAGTTTCTTTCACCCTATGCCCCTGTTACCTAGCAGTAAATAGGTACCTGGGCGTTAGACAGCTGCTACGGGCTACTTCCTGCAAATGTGTGTGTGTGAAAATTAGGATTAAGGACTTGCTTTAAATACTATGCGTGCTAGTAGCTGTACAAGAATGTAAGAACTCTTGTAAAAAAATTAATAAATAAAACACGCCGGTTGGGCCACCTAGCTGTGCTCCCCCTACCTCTCCTCCGACTTGTACCTTGTTTCCTGTTCAAGTTTTCTGCTTCCTCGCCCCATTCTTCCACCCCCTGCTTACCTGACCCCTAGGGTCTTGAATTCAATTCGAGAAGGCCAACTCTGCCGTTCTTAAGCGACGTAGTACAGTTTATGGGGAAGAAATGTTATCCCTATTGTTGTGGTGGTGGTTTGGGTGGTATTATCGCTGACGGACCACCCAACCCACAACTCGATAGAGTGCTTATATTCCACTAGGAGATCACACCAGGCGCTTCAGGCTCTAGGAGAGGGGCTCAACGTCACACGTTTAGGGGATGCGGCTCCAGCACTCAGCCTTGTTGTCACGCGCACACACCCACTCGAGCCGCTGTGACTCCCCACTCTCTCCTTATGGGATATGACTCCTCAATCCCCTTTGTCTTACTAGACTTCCGTCTTACCCTGCCCACAGCAGTGGTTCCTGTTTCTTGCTCTCTAACTCTCCTTCCTTACTATTTTCTGGGAAGCCTCACTAGGACAAGTGCAAACACCAGCAAATTTGGATACATTTACTGGACAAAGTACATATACAATACACGCATACATATAATAATAATGAATCCTATACACTATACTATTATAATCAGGTTGCACTCCAACACCATCAGAACTCTTATCATCAATTTGTTAGGTGGTATCCTATCTCTTGGTATTACCTAATATTATCAACCTCCTCAAGTAGATTAAGTCTTACAAAATAATGTTACACTACCAGCAAGAGAATGTACACATATATATACCTATAAACATGTACAAGGCAAATCAGCATATGAATGCAATGACGTACATATATGTATCAGTATAAATGATCCGTGCCACTCAACGAATCAATCGATCATTCTATCAGTCTTAGAATACATACATATATCTGTAGGTACTCCTGCCTACGTCTGTAACTCAAAACTTCAGTATAAACACATTGTGGTACAAAAATGGCAAACGATCACTCACCTCTCACTGCGTCTTTCACGCTAATGACAAACACTGTATCGCCTCCCTACAAGTGATCATTTAGAACTATTTCACTACCCTGATAACTTCAGGTTCCTCAGGGCTTAACCACCAGGATCCTCTGCAGCTCCTCCAGGCTGCTACCATGAAGATTCCTTGAACAATTATGGTGCTTCCCTACTCCTCCTAGGGTCCTCCACAGCTCTCCTGCCTGCTGCACCATAAAGTTTCCTCAAATAACTGTGGTACTTCACCACCACTGCAGAAGCACGTGACACTCCTCCTCACTGCTTCTCCTCACAGATCGAGGTCCTCTCCTCCACTGCCTTGGAGTCTCATCAACTACTCCCTCTGTGCTGGCTTTGAAGTCCTCAGCAACTTCTTCCCCAAAGACAAACCTGCAAACCATTTGCACTCCAATAAATTGTTTCCCCTTTAACTCATAAACAAAATTAATCATACAATATCTTTGCCTCCAACCTCTATCTGTCTTCTACAAATAGTGAGAGTGGACTCCCCCGTTGGGGCGGGTCCATGCGCCACCTCGCCTGGCGGGCCTCACTCACTCTGGGAGGGGCCTCTGCCGTCAGGAGCCAGGCTCCCTCAGTTGCCTGCCAGCGCTCAGAGGAGACGGATTTCGCTCCGTGTTCCTCTCACTTGACTCTCTTATTTTAGGCTCTCTGCCTTACCAAAACATGTTTAACTTGTAAATAAACATTGCTACTGTCGCTGGGCACACGACCAACTACAAGCAAACACTATGAACTGGCTTAAATCGGGCTTACCACAGATTATCTGGTCGAGGGCGCTCCTCGTCTGACCAGGGCGCTTCCCACAGCCCACAAAACTGTCTCTGGGCGGCTTAATACTCTCCCCGCCGTCCAGGACTTGAGACCGCAACGTCTTCAGCTCGACTCCACAGCTGGCACGTCTGCACACTTCTCTTCTCTTTGGAGATATATCACTAGGGGTTCCCTTCTGGCGGGAGCTCGACGAAGCGCGGCTTTCCCCCTGCGATGTCTGGCCTCAAGTGAGGTCAAGGCCCTCCACAAGCGAGCCTCATGCCTCCAGCAACTTGTCCACATCTTCTAACCAGTCATTTATCTGTTTCCTCGTTCATTGCCCATAATCTCAAATTTTTATTTAAAATCGGCCAAACTATCTTACCTATGTATTATCGCCTCTATGATTCCTGGACCTTCTAGGTAGGTCAGGCTTGCTGAATAATTCTCAAGGGGGAGACTCGTTTCTCCTGCAGGCTGAGATCATAACACTATGAATGATAAAAATACTTACAGGTGGCGGTTGGGAAGTCGAACCATGGTCTTTCTCAACAACTTCCAGCTGATCAAAGAAGCTTTCTCCAACCCTAACCTGCAGGATCGACCTGACTTCTACACTTTCGACTCCTTTAGTAGCTTCAAGAAGATCGGTAAAGTTATACCATCATTTCATTTTCTTATAATGTCGAAGGGTGAATCCAACCTTCTCGCTCACCTTATATTACACTAACACTCCCCCCCTACAGCTCACCATCGAGAGGTAAGTGGAACCTGTGTAACTGGCACCGTGTACCTCTCTTTAAACACAAATGCTCCCACCATCTTGTTTTTATTAGCTTCAGGGATGGCATATTATACTGTTGTACTCAGTTCATTGTAAACTCCATTGTGATAATAATTGGGGAAATCTGATGATGATTAGGCACAGGTTCTGGCTTCCATACTCGTTTGTACTGGGCCTATTTACCCCTAACTCTATCGTTGCTGTGTCACTACTAATGTGAGTATCAGTTTGTCTCAGTACTCAAATTGTCTTGTGGTAGTAGTAGACATCCGTCAATCCCGTGGAGTTATGGAATTGTGTCCTGTGTGTCTGGTTGGGGGCAATGTCTGCTGTAGCTGTAAAATCCAACCCGAGAACGGCAGTCCCGACCGCAACGAGTGCAGATAAACGCTGAAGCGGTTACGTCTGTCAATGGTCGAGACTTCCTCTGAAGTCTCTTTTCCTCCGCCTGCCTCTTCAGTTCGCCCTTTAATTGCTCGAGTCCCTTCCGCACTTTGCATCTCCAGGCAGATATGTCTGCAGCTGATGCCTCCCAAGTGTTGGTGTCGAAGTTCAGCTGTTTGAGGTCGCGTTTGCAAGCGTCTTTGAAATGCAGCTGGAGGATTTCTATGGGTCTCTTTCCTGATGCCAGTTCTCCATATAAAATGTCCTTTGGTATGCGGACATCTTCCATGCGTGTGACATGCCCCAGCCACCGCATGCGTTCACTCCCCTCTGCTGCAGGGGAGTGAACATTAAAGGGATTCCTGTTCTGTCGAGGACTGCGTTGTTAGCGACGTGGTCTCTCCACGTAATGTCAAGGATGCCTCTCAGATTCTGCATGTGAAAGGTATTAAGCCGTCTCTCCTGGCGAGAGCGCTGGGGTACAGGATTCTAAGCCGTAGATGAGCGTGCTCACCACACATGCCATGTAGACCTGCACCTTGGTGTGCACTGTCAGTTTGGCATTTGCCCAAATGCGCTTTGTGAGCCTGGCCAGTGTTGTTGCGGCCTTCTCGATACGTCTGTTGAGCTCAGTATCCAGGGAAAGGGTGTCTGAGATTGTGGAGCCCAGGTACACAAACTCGTGGACTGCCTCCACCTGTGATGTTTATACAGAGTAACTCATTGACGTCTTGTCCCATCACCTGTGTCTTCTTCAGGCTGATTGTCAACCCAAATGCGGAGCAGGCTGCAACAAAGCTGTTGAGTAGCTATTGCAGACCTTCTGCTGTGTGTGTGGTTCTCGTTGCATCGTCATCGAAGAGGAGGTTCCTGAGAATTCTCAACTGTGCTTTCGTTTTCGCTCAGAATCTGGATAGATTGAAGAGCTTTCTATAAGATCTTGTACAGAGATAAATGCCCTCCGTGGTTGCTCCAAAGTCATGCTTGACGAGAATTGCGAAGATGCCGAACAGGCATCCAACAAAGGGTTGGAGCAAGGACGCATCTCTGTTTAACACCTCAGTTGATGTTGAATGGCTCAGAAGTTGAGTCGTCGTACACGACCGTGCCCTTCATGTCCTCATGGAACGATTGTATCATGCTAAGTAGGGTGGGTGGGCAGCCAATTTTGGCCATGATCTTGAAGAGTCCGTCCCTGCTCACGAGGTCGAAGGCCTTTGTAAGATCGATAAAGGCGATGTACAGAGCTCTTCTCTGCTCCTTGCAATTATTTGTAAGCTATCTCTCTCTGGGAGAACACCATGTCAGTGGTGGACCTCTCAGCTCTGAAACCGCATGGTGACTCTGGGTACACTCTTTTAGCAAGAATCTGGAGCCTCACCAAGGCGAAGTTTGCCGACGATAGTTGTTGCAAGATGCCGCGATAGTTGTTGCAATCGCTTCTATCCCCTTTATTTTTGTAGAGTGACGAAGATCGTATATATCATGTCTTGTGGCACCGAGCCCTTTTTCCAGCACTGGCACAGAAGTTCATGAAGCTCAGTTTTAAGTGTTCCTCGAGTGCACTTGAGAACTTCAGGCGGAATGCTGTCATCTCTTGGACCTTCCATGAGGAAAGTGAATCCAGTGTTTTCTAAACTTCTTCCAGTCGGTTCAAGGTCAAGTCCTTCCATAATGGGCAGGCACTCAAATTCATCCAGGGCCTCTACGCTGACCAAGTTTTCTCTGAAGTAGAGTTTGGAGTAATGTTTCACCCAGCAATTCATCTACTGATCACGGTCTTTAATTAACTCTCTGTTGGCTGACTTCAGAGGAGCCGTCCTGTTTTGTCTAGGGCCTGATGCCTGTTTGATCCCTTTATACATGTCTCTTATGTTGCCTACGGTGGCCGCAGTCTGGATACTGGAACAGAGTCGGAGCTATTAATTGTTAGCACAGCGCCTTGCAGTTTGTTGAACTCTACTGCGGGCAAAAGCCTGTAGGTTTCTTTCTGAGGGCAGGTCCTTGTAGGCTGAGAGAACTCGTCTCTTTTCCTCAACGAGGAGTAACAGTTCTTCTTCACTAGTCTCGAACCAGTCTGCTGGCTTTGTTCTGCCTCTTACCGGAGGTGGAAATGGCAGTCTTGAAAATGGTGCCCCTGAGGTGTGACCACTTCTCACTTGCGCTATCACAGAGTGGTCCAGGAGGAGCGCTTTCCAGCACAGCAGTAAACTCCTCCACCTTGTGAGCATCACGGTCTTGTTTACGTTAATGCATGGTCTTCCCTCTTTTGATCTGTGGATTTTTCATGGTTGGAACTTACTCTGCAAACGACGAGAGAGTGGTCGGTGTCACAATCTGCGCTCTGGAAGCTATGGGTCAGTTTGACGCTTCTCAAATTGTTATGCCCCATAAGCACCAGGTCGAGTTGGTGCCAATGCTTAGACCTGGGGTGTCTCCTGGAAACAAAGCTGGGGCTTGGTGTCGAAGAAGTAATTGGTGACGCAGAGATCGTGACGACAGCTGAACTCCAGATGGCGCTATCCATTCTCATTCATCTTCCCAAATTAAAACTGACCCAGGCAGAAGGCCAAGAGGACAGTGTTGGTGTGTAGGCGTAGATGAGGCTGACCATTCCTGAGGCTGTGAGAAACTGAAATTTGAGGTTCCTTGCAGAGCCCTCAGTGGGGGTAATATGAACCCTAATAACCTGTTTCTGACGGTGAAGCCAACTCCATGCTACCTTAACTCTTCTGGTGTAATTGCTCAAAGAAATTGGTTTTTAAGGCTTCAGAAGGTCGCCATCGCGCCTTCTCCTGTTAGTATAAGTAGTTCAGCTGGCTTAGAGGCTTGGCCACACGTTCAGGCAGGAGCTGGACATGGTGTCTGAGGCTATTTAACATGTACTCCATGAGGGGCACTTTGCATGCTCTGAGAGCTTATTTCCACTAGCCCCCCCCCCACCCCTGGCTATTATAACATTAGAATCAACCAATGAGAACTTTGTCTTGTGGTATTTTCATTACATTCTATATATATAATATATATATATATATATAATATATATATATATTATAGAATATATATATATATATATATATATATATATATATATATATATATATATATATATATATATATATATATATGTCGTACCTAGTAGCCAGAACTCACTTTTTGGCCTACTATGCAAGGCCCGATTTGCCTAATAACCCAAGTTTTCCTGAATAAATATATTTTCTCCAATTTTTTCTTCTGAAATGATAAAGCTACCCATTTCATAATGTATGAGGTCAATTGTTTTTTATTGGAGTTAAAATTAACGTAGATATATAGCCGAACCTAACCAACCCTACCTAACCTAACCTAACCTATCTTTATAGGTTAGGTTAGGTTAGGTAGCCGAAAAGTTAGGTTAGGTTAGGTTAGGTAGGTTAGGTAGTCGAAAAACAATTAATTCATGAAAACTTGGCCTATTAGGCAAATCGGGCCTTGCATAGTAGGCCAAAAAGTGAGTTCTGGCTACTAGGTGCGACATATATATATATATATATATATATATATCTATATATATATATATATAGATATATATATATATATATATCTATATATATATCTATATTTAATTCTTTCTCTTACTTCGTGCTACATACTCTTACTAATATAATGCGTTGGGGACCAGGCTTAGCCAACAGCGCACCGGCCTGACGTGGCACAACAACAGGAGGTTCTCCTTGCGTCAGCTCAAGGACCTGGGAATGGGCAAGTCCAGCTTGATGGAGGCCCCAGAACGAAGCTGAGGTACTGGTAGCGGACTTTGGGAAGCACACAGGGACACCACAACCCATACCCTGGTCACTCAATTGTGCTGTCCTCAATGTTATATGGAAGATTGTCTCAGGTGAGTGGTGGTCAAATTATTTATTTTTTGGGATAAAATCCTACGTGGGCCCTAAGCCTCTGGCTGGCCCGCTATGAGCTTATTACAGCTTATGAGCTTATATAATGTAAATGCTTATTACATTTTCAAAGACTTAATTTACACTTAGATTCATCGAACTTATGCTCATTTTGGGTGAGGTGATATGGTACAAAGTTTGGGGTGAGGTGACCAAACTTATGACAAACACAAGACAGCACACGGAACAATGGTTATAAATTGGATATGAGAACTGCAGAAGGCCTATTCACCCATACTTCCTCTTGTTGCTTCCATATTGGTTCGGGGTCTTGAAGTGGGTAGAATATAGTTGTACATTAATTGGCTGTTGATTGCTGGTGTTGACTTTTTGATGTGTAGTGCCTCACTGACGTCGAGCCGCCTTCTATCACTGTACCTATAAATGATTTCTATGTTGTTTAAGATTTCTCTGGTGATGGTCTGGTTGTGAGAAGTGATTATATGTACTTTGATGGAGCCCTGTTGCTTATGCATTGGTATTCGCCAGGAAAGAGACATTGTTGTCTTGCCTATATACTGAGTTCTTTGGGGCTTACAGTCCTCAGTGGGCATTTAAAAGCATAGACGAAGTTGGTCTCCTTTAAGGCGTTCTGCTTGGTATCTGGAGAGTTTTTCAAAAGTAGATTAGCCGTTTTTTTTGTTTTATAATAAATTGTCAACTGTATTTTCTAATTTTTGTCTGTAGGGATAACGTTCCTATCAACAATATCTTTCAGGACCCTTTCCTCTGTTTTATGAGCTGTTGAAAAGAAGTTCCTGTAAAAGTCTGATAGGTGGTACAAGTGTTGTGTTGGTTGACTCTTCAGAGGTTACATGGGGTTTCACCTTTCTATTTATGATGTCTTCAATGAAAACTGTTAGAGAAGCCGTTGTTGACTAGGACCTACCTTACCCTACAGAGTTCTTCATCGACTTACTTCCAATCTGAGCTGTGGCTGAGAGCACAGTCGACGTAAGCGTTGACAACATCCCTCTTGTACCTGTCTGGGAAGTCACTCTTGGTATTGAGGCACATTCCTATGTTGGTTTCCTTAGTATAGACTGCACTTTGGAAGCCTCCGCTCTTTTCTGTGACTGTTATATCCAGAAAGGGCATCTTCCCATTATTCTCCATCTCGTAAGTGAAGCTCAACACAGAATTCTGCTCAAATGCCTCCTTCAGCTGCTGCAGACATCTGGCATCACGTACCTGTGTAAAAATATCGTCAACATACCTGCAGTATATGGCGGGTTTCAAGCCCATGTCAACTAAGACCCTCTGTTCGATGGTAACCATGTAGAAGTTCGCAAACAGGACACCTAGGGGAGAACCCATGGCGACCTCATCTACTTGCTTATACATGTGCCCATCTGGGCTCAAGAAGGGTGTCTTTTTAGTGCAGGCTTGGAGTAGTATCCTCAGAGTGTTTTCTGGCATGTCAAGAGGAGTGCAAGCTGGGTTACGATACACTCTGTCTGCTGTCATCAAGATCCCGAACCAATATGGAAGCAACAAGAGGAAGCATGGGTGACTAGGCCTTCTGCAGTTCTCATATCCAATTTATACCCATTGTTCCGTGTTCTGCCTTGTGTTTGTCATAAGTTTGTTCACCTCACCCAAAACGTTGTACCATATCACCTCACCCAAATTGAGTATAAGTTCGATAAATCTGTGTGTAAATTAAGTCTTCGAAATTGTAATAAGCATTACGAAATGCGTTCAGGCGTCAGACAATTAAAAATGAATTTTGGAGAATTGATATTTTTATTACCACCGACAGTGAAGATATATATATATATATATATATATATATATATATATATATATATATAATATATATATATATATATATATATATATATATATGTCGTACCTAGTAGACAGAACTCACTTTTTGGCCTACTATGCAAGCCCCGATTTGCCTAATAAGCCAAGATTTCCTGAGTTAATATATTTTCTCTAATTTTTTTCTTATGAAAAGATAAAGCTACCGATTTCATTATGTATGAGGTCATTTTTTTTTCATTGGAGTTAAAATTAACGTAGATATATGACCGAACCTAACCAACCCTACCTAACCTAACCTAACCTATTTTTATAGGTCAGGTTAGGTTAGGTAGCCGAAAAAGTTAGGTTAGGTTAGGTTAGGTAGGTTAGGTAGTCGAAAAACAATTAATTCATGAAAACTTGGCCTATTAGGCAAATCGGGCCTTGCATAGTAGGCTGACAAGTGCGTTCTGGCTACTAGGTACGACATATATATATATATATATATATATATATATAAGACTGACCAATCCTTATAGACGATCATTGGTGCGGTGGTCACGGTACTGTGTACGTTTAGGGGTGATCCTGGACGGCATGGGTTCGAATCCTGGCCGGGTCAAAGAGTTCTTAGTGATATATGGCTTGCGCGTTCATGCAGCTTTCTCACACATGATAGACTCAGTGCGGCCCGTGCATGCGCCAGAATTTGATGAAAAACTGTACCCAAATGGAACCATGAGTGTCGTCGGGGGTTGGTCAGTCAGGGAGCTTAGTTAATAAGCGCCAAGACTGACCAATCCTTATAGACGATCATTGGTGCGGTGGTCACGGTACTGTGTACGTTTAGGGGTGATCCTGGACGGCATGGGTTCGAATCCTGGCCGGGTCAAAGAGTTCTTAGTGATATATATATATATATATATATATATATATATATATATCTGAAAACTCATATATATATCTGAATCTAGTCCTGGGGACCATTCAGGCTTGTTTGCATATATATATATATATATATATATATATATATATATATATATATATATATATATATATATATATATATCTGAAAACTCATATATATATCTGAATCTAGTCCTGGGGACCATTCAGGCTTGTTTGCATATATATATATATATATATATATATATATATATATATATATATATATATATAATATATATATATATATATATATATATATTATATATATATATATATATATATATGCAAACAAGCCTGAATGGTCCCCAGGACTAGATTCAGATATATATATGAGTTTTCAGTTGTATCTAGTCCTGGGGACCATTCAGGCTTGTTTGCATATATATATATATATATATATATATATATATATATTATATATATATATATATATATATATATATATATATATATATATATATATATATATATATATAGACTTCATAGGATGCTTGCAGACCACTGGTGATGCGTATATCCACCGGAGAGGGGCGAAAACTGTCAGACTGACAGGACCCCCTATCGCACGTCCGCCCTTGACAATGTGTCGTATCTAACCCCTCGGCGCCACGGGGCGCGCCGCCTGGACCCCCTTCCACTCGTGACGTCATACTTGCCAGGGGCGTTTCTCATTGGCTCCCTGTACCACGTCACCGTTCTTGACCATTCTGGTGCCACTAACGTCATAACATCTTGGCGGGAAAATGTAGGGGCCGGCGCCAACTTGGCGACCAAAAGGGCCTAAGCCACTGGCCAAAACACTCTTCTTTGGCTAATTTCTCGCCAACGCGAGAGCACCTCATGCTCTCACATATGTCAAATTGTTTCCTGGAACGCAGAGAACGTTCGGGTAAAGTAGATATGACTCTTACAGCTGGCGTGGGCAAAATATAAGGGGGGGGGGGGGAACACCGTCACATACCCCTCCCCTTAAAATAAGAGTCATATCGGTTTAGTGTACTCGAGACAAGGCATCCGCTACCACATTGTCCTTCCCTCTGATGTGCTTAATTTCCAACCAGTATTCCTGCAGTAGTAATGCCCACCTTGTCAGCCTCTGGTTGGAGTGTGTTATCTTGTACAAGAAGGTCAGAGGGTTGTGATCTGTAAATACGAAAACAGGCCTCGCCCATCCTCCCACGTACATGTCGAAGTGCTTTAGGGCCATTACTAAAGCCATAGCCTCCTTTTCGACGGTACTATAGGCACGCTGGTACTTCACAAATTTCATGGAGTAAAATGCGACAGGCCTATGTACCTCGCTCCTTTCCTGGGCCAATATGGCTCCTATCCCTACATCACTGGCATCTACGTACAGAATGAACCTGGCTGTAAAATCTTGGGATATCAACACTGGGGAATCTGTCAACAGGTTCTTTGTCTTCTCGAAAGACTCCTGGCAGGCCTCTCCCCACTTCCATCATGTATCCTTAGAGAGTAATTCTGTCAGAGGATGCGCTATCGTGGAAAAGTTCTTACAGAAACCACGATAGTATCCAATCATCCCAGATACCTCAGCAATTCCTTCCGTGTCCTGGGTACTGGGTACTCTCTAATAGCTGATACCTTGTGGTCCACAGGGTAACCTCTCCTTGACCGATGACGAAGCCTAGGTATTCTAAATGGGCCTTCCCAAACTCACTCTTGGCTAGGTTCATGGTCAGGTTAGCATCTTCCAGCCTCCTGAACGGCTCCCTGAGTCGCTCTAGGTGTGTCTCCCAATCATCGGAGTACACTACTATAACATCAATGTATACAGTGCAACCTTCGGCTCCCCTCAGCAACTCATTCGTCATACGTTGAAAACAACTCCCGCTGTTCTTCATTCCGAAGGGCAACACTTTATACTGATACAGTTCATCCGGTGTCACAAAAGCTGATATCTTTCTAGCCTCGGGAGTTAACGAGATTTGGTAATACCCCTTGAGCAGGTCGACCTTGGACACATATCTGGCACTACCCACCTGATCGATGCAATCACTTACCGGGAGCATGGGATGGGAATCTGCCACAGTGATGGAGTTCACCTTCCTGTAGTCCATGCAAAAGCGGTATGTACCATCGCTTTTCTTAACCAGCAAACTCGGGGAACTCCACTCGCTGTTGCTAGGCTTGGCAAGGTCGTTCTCAAGAAGGTACTCTACCTCCTTTCTCATCAATTCCCGCTTCTCAGGGCTGACCTTATAAGCACTCTGTTTAATGGGCCTGGCGTCCCTCACCTCTACCTCGTGCGTCACACTCTTATGGCGCTGGGGCACGTCGGTAAAAAGAGATGCATTCTCTCTCAACAGGTCCGTCAGATCCGCTTTGTCTTCCTTCCAGGTGTTGAAGCTTGACTCCGATATTCTCCAAACTCTCCGTATTGGAGAGATGGGTGCCGTCCGCCCTGGACTATATTTCTTCCTCTGTTGGAATCTCTTGATTCACCTGCATGCATAAGACCACTTTCTGCTGAGGTTCTCGTGGCATTGTTCCGTCCTGCATGGCGGCTCCTCCTTCCTCAGGGAAGAAAGGCTTCAGACGGTCAATATGACACACCTGTGTCTTGCAGAGTCTGTCCGGCTTGCTGACTTCATAGTTTACTGGACTCAATCGACTTAGCACCTTATATGGTCCCTCAAATCGTTACTCGGTCACACGGCTCTTCCCTGGCAGTAACACCATAACCTGGGACCCAATCTGGAACTCTCTTGGCGTAGCTTTCTTGTCATACAACTCTGATATCTTTTGCTGCGCCTCCTTCAAATGCTTCCCTGCTAGTTCTTTCGCCAATGCGAGATGTTCCTTAAACTTCTGTACATATTCCTTGACCGTTCCCACGGTCACTCCTGGCGCCCATTGCTCTCTCTACATGGATAGAGGACTCCGTACCTCATGTCCATATACCAGTTGGAACAGTGAGAAACCCAGTGACTCCACTACAGCGTTTCGTATGGCAAACAATTCAGGGTACACAGCCTCATCCCACTCGGCTCCTTGTTCCACACAGAACACTCTCAGAATGGTTTTCAGTGTGGAGTGAAACCTTTCGATCGCCCCTTTCGACTGCGATCGGTAGGGCGAGGACCGAATCTGAGTTACTCCCCAATTCGACACGGTCTGTCTAAACCACTTGGACGGGAATACGCTCCTACAGTCCGTCTGGATTTTCCTGGGCATTCCCACCCAAAAGAAAAAATGGCTGCAACTGCCCGGCTACACCTTTTGACGTCAAGCGTCGCATCGGGACTGCTTCCGGGAACCTTGACGCCGCACACATGATGATCAACAGGTAGTTCAACAGGTTCCCCTTTCGTCCGTGGCAACCGTTCTACCCCGTCGACTACAGACATTCAAACTCTGGTCCAAATGCAGGAACAGGGACTAACGGGGCCTTCGGTATCGTGGGTACACTCTTTCCTGCCCTCTGGCAAGGTAAGCAAGTCTTACAGTGTTGCCTCACATCGGCGTCCATACCCGGCCAGTAGAAATGGTCCCTGATCTTACGTAAAGTCTTGGTCACTCCCAGGTGACCTGCAGAGTCCACAGAGTGCGACAGATCCAGCACTACCGCTCTGCACTGGGCCGGCAACACTACCTGGTGCCTCGTACCTAGTGATTCCTCTCTGGCCTCCATTCTCACAGGCCTCCATTGTCTCATCAGCATTCCATCCTGCAGATAAAAATGGGTGGCACTCTCAGGACCAGCACGTCCTCCTTTGGCCTCCTGAATCAATTCTGGGAACTCCACCTGCTGTAACTCCCCCAGGACGAGCGCGGTCCACCCCAGAGAACTGGCGAGGGTCACCTGTACCTCACCATCCGGGTTGCCTTCGCCCTCCATCTGTCCTCCGGGTTCCACGAAGAGGTGATCGACTCCCAGGCTGTCAGACGTCTCTTCTTCAGCCCATCAGATCCACTCACTCCGTGCTCGTTGCACCGCCTTGGGATCACAGCGCATACAGGGAACGCCACCTCGGCGATTTCCTTCAAGTTCCCACAGGCGTCTAATGCTCCGCCTTTCTCTCTGTAGTGCTCCAAGCACTCCTCGCCCTTCACGAGGTTAGGGAGGACATATCCTCCACAGGCGTCATTCCCAAGGATGACTTGCGCCTCCATCTTGGGCATTGAGGCAGACCCCTACCACTAGGGTCTGACAGCCATAATCAGAATCCAATGTTACCTTGTGCAGGGGCATCCTCACTGGGCCTCCCACAGTGGTCCAACAGCCACCCCCACACTGGTATTCTCATAACCCTCAGGGAACAGGGTTCTACTCACCAGGGTAAAATCAGCCCCGGTGTCCCTCAATATCTTCACAGGAACGGGTTCGCCTCCCCCATCCTTACCGTCCCCTCACACACGAACGGGTGAATTCTCTTCTCCACACTTGGTACGGACTCACCCCGCACGTTCTCGGCCACTGGTCCTCCATCCGAACGAAAGCAACATTCCCCGCTGCTTAGGGCGTTTGCAATTCCCGCGAAATGTCCATATCCTCCACAGTTGTAGCAGCGGACCCTTCTTGGGGTGACCTTCACCACCGCTCGCCCTGGCAACGCCTCCAGAGGCCGTCGCTCCGTGGGTCTTCCTCGCGCCTTCCGTCGTCTCCCTCGTAGCGTCCCTCGGCACAACAACAGATCCGAACTCTCAGCTAGGGGCTTCTTGACTGGTTCCAGAGAACTTTCAGTCCCCTACCGTCTCCACTCGAGAGGTGGGACTTGGGAGAACTCGTTCCTGTCCTCCATCCGTCTGTCTTCCTAAAACCACTCCCATAGCCGGAGTATACTGGCGGTCCCTCTCTGCGTGGTCGCAAGGCTTCCTCCAACATGTCAGCTCTGTCAGCAGCAGCCCTCAGGTCTTTTATGTCCGCCTCCTTGACTCTAATTCTGATCTCAGGAGAGAGCACGGATATAAATTTTTCCATGACCACTAGCCGCTTGATATCCTCAGCTGACTTAGCTCCTTCAGATTCCAACCACTTCAGAAATCTTCTTTCCATGTCCCTCGCCGTCTCTGCATAAGATTTACCTGGCGAATGGGTACATTCTCGGAACCTTTTCCTGTAACACTCTGGAGTCAGCTTAAACGAATGAAGCACTGCTCTCTTCACTGCATCATAATTGGTGCATTCCTTGAGATCAAGCATGTTGTAAGCCTCGTGAGCTTCACCGGTGAGCCTACCCTTGACTAGCTCCGCCCACTCTGCTCTTGGCCACTTCTTCAAGGTAGCTAACCTCTCGAAATGGTCAAAGAAGCCCTCAGCTTTATTAGGCACAAAGACCGGTAAATCGCGCTCTCGCACCCGGCGGTCCTCCTGCTGTGGGGGTGCGGGTGGGGCTAGCCCTAGTTCAGCCCGCTTCAGCTCAACCTCTGTGTTAGCTTCAATCTCTTGCTGCTTCAGCTTGGCTTCCAGCTCGCGCTCCTCCCGTCTCAGCTGTGCTTCTGCTTCTCGTTTTCACACTTAGGCTGTGCTTCTCGTTCTTCACGCTTCAGCTGTGCTTCTCGTTCTTCACGCTTCAGCCATGCTTCTCCTTCTCGTTCTTCACACTTCAGCTGTGCTTCTCTCCTCAGCTGTGCTTCTCGTTCTTCCTGCAAAGCTGGGCCTCCAGTTGCAGCTTCATATCTCCAGCTTGACGCTGCGCCAGCTGTCGCTGGATCCCCTACTGCTTCCACTAATGCTTAATTCTCCCTGCACTGGCAGGGTCTGTGGCATTCCTCCCTCAAAGCCTCATCTCGGGCCTGAGCTGTGCCACAATCTCAAGCTCCTTGGAGGATCTCAACTGGATTCCAAAGTGGTCAGCTATTTACTGCAGCTATGCCTTGGTGCAATCCTCCAGCACCTGTTCATCCCTGGTGTCAATAAACCTTGCTACCTTCTCGTCCTCCATACTTGTGCTATGAGTGAATACCTACTGTTACCTGTACCTAATACCTTCGGCCACTATCAAGCACCCCAATCGCACCGTAATCCTGGCGAGGTCGCCAATGTCGGGGTGTCTCCCTCTCTAGCCAGTCGCCACCAGTATTAGTAGTGATAACCGTTACTTGCTGTAGCCCCACGGGTCTTCACTCAATCCTCACGGTGCCACTGATCACCAGGAAAGTCTCTCTCAGTCTATCTCCGGCTGGCCTCGAATCCTAAGACGAGTGAGAACACGATCCCTTCACTTGATCATGTGCCCGCCCTGACAGAGGGCTCTACCGCTCACTAANGGTGGACCCTGAGCAGCCGTGGAGTGCGGACGTGTCCCTCCGTGACTGCTAGGGTAGTCAGCCGTTTGCTCGCCAGGTGGCGGGGCGTAGCTGCCCCCCCCCACCCCCCAGTGTTGTTGCCTGACTGGCGGAGTGCAGACGTGGCGGTGGTTGGGTCACCATGGGTGGTCCCCTACCAGCGATTAAGCGCGTGAACTCCGTAGGCCTGGAGTTCTCTGGACGTGCTGGGTATCCAGAGGTAGCGGTGGTGCTGTGCGATGCTTCATGTCCCGGTGCTCGATGTCGACGGAATTGAGCTGGTGATGCTCATCGTGTTGTCATCAAGCTGCGACGGAGGAGGTGTACCGTGCCTTCCTCAGTCGCTACGAGGGACGCTCGTTGTCATTGCCGGGGGGTGCCGGCTCAGTCTCCCTATCAGACCGGAGTGGTGCGCTGACCTATGTCAGTGTGCATGGGCGCCACTGGAGTTTCCCGAGGATCTTCTGCGGCGTTATTTCCAGCGGTTTGGGCCCGTCATCAGTGTGAGGGTCAAACGATATCCTCAGGAGGTATGCCGGGAGGCGGACTAACATTCGCACCTTGGGTATGCGCCTGCGGTCGGACATTCCATCTTCGGTCCGGCTTCTGGGATGCTACATCCGGGTGTACTATGCCCGGCAGCCTAGGACCTGTTTCCGGTGTGGCTTGAGGGGCATCAGGCTGCCGGGTGCGAGGCGGATCCGGTTGCACCTGTCAACCTCTTTAGGGAAGAAGATTTCCCTCCGCTTCCCTGGACGAGGACTTCGGGGATGCGGAGACCGACCGGCTCGATGTTGCGGCTCCCCGGCGTCCCCTGACGTTTCCCCGGATGTCGCCGGCCCTCCTCCAGGCTGTTGCGATGATATCGGTGGATCCTCCTGCTCCTGTTCCTGCTCCTGTCCCTGCTGCTCCGGGGGCCCTTTATGCTGCGCCCTCCTCATCGCCTGTTCACCTGTCTTCAGATGCTGCGCCTGGCCCTGTCTCCTCGACTCGGATCACAGCTGTGCTGGATGCTGAAGTGCTGTGGGGTCCCCGGTGTGTGGTGGTCCGGTTTCCCCTGCGGTTGAGGCTGCTGCAGTCATGAGACGGGCGTTGGTCCGCACGGCTTGTGCTGCCCGTGGTCTGGGTCCGCCTCCGGCTCTGAGGATGTGCGCCCGGTGCCCAAACGGTCCAGGCGTTCTTCTACTGCATGGGCTGATGTGGTGGATTTCGACGCCGATGGGTCTTCGGGAAATGTGGTGGTGGACGCTGACGTCCATGTCCCTGCTGATGACAAGGAGTGTGTGTATGATCCCCTCCTGTTTCTTCTGTCAGCGGTTCCCCGCAGTGGGGGTGGTTGATCCTCCGGATGCTGGTGAGGGGGGTGCTGGTGCAGGCCGCGACCTAGTATTGTTCCTAAAGAAGGATGTTCGGCGAGGGGGGCCACTGCCGGGGTCCCGTCCGGAGGTTGCTGCAGAGCCCTGTGAGGCTGCAGAAGTTACGAGTGCGAGGCCAGTTGCCCGCGCCTGCAAGGGGACGCCCGTCCCGTTCATCTTGGCCAACGGCGTGGCGTATGATGCGAAAACCAACCCTGTGGAGATTCTCTATCATGACCGCGTGAAGCCTATTCCGTGGTGCCCCACGACTGTCTGGGTTCCGGACGCTCAGGCTTTTGTTGAAAGTGTGCCGCTTTCGATGCCCGATCCTCGGACGTCCCATCGTCCCCTATTCCGGAAGAAATCCTGGTGTTGTGGGAGGCGTATTGTATTCTTTTTCCGGCAACGGAGTGGCCGAAAAGTATGCGCAGTCCTGATAGTCCGTGTGCTTGCTGTGTGTATCGGGTGTGTATTGGGCTTGGGCGTATTGTATCTTTTCCCGGCTGCAGAGTGGCCGGAAAAGTATGCGCAGTCCTGATAGTCTGTGTGCTGCGGTGTATATCGGGTGTGTCTTGGATTTTAGTCTGTTATGTGATGTATGTTATGTGAGTATTGTGTGCCCTTCCGGCCGAGTTTTCTCAATGTTCCTGTTGAATGGTCATGTGAGAATGGTCCAGGACGGACCGAAACGTCGTCGTCCCTTCAACTTCTAGTTGTGGTTCTGGTCAACAATGTTCCTTTCTTTTGGCTATGCCTTTCATGATCTATGTTTCTTTAATTTGTTGTATTATGTGCCCTTCTGGCTATGATGTTCGATCTCTGTTCTTAAATTATTATGTTTATTTTTTCTTGTTCTTCTCTGCTTATTTTGTGTATTGAGGTGTATTTTGGGTCTCGGTCCTTCAGGCCGGTGTTAGGTTTTGTTTGTTGTGTACCGATAGTTTGTACTGTTTGATGTGCGCCTGTGTTTTTTGCTCTTTTGCATTTGTTTATCCCTGTACTGCATTTGTTTATACTTTGTGCTGCATGTGTTTACCCTTTGTCCTGTATTTTCAATACATTTTGAGTTTTGTACTTTGTTATGCTGTGCTGTCGGCCCTTCTGGCTGATGGGTTTTTCTTTTGTTCTCTGTGGTTTGTAATGTGTCTCTTTGTTTTTTATTGTATTTAATTTGCATGTTTGCATGTAAAAATAAAAATAAAAAAAAAAAAGTAGTGTTTAGTCTAGTTCATTATACTAGCCAGAGTGGTACGAACAGGAGTCCGTACTATACTAAGGGCTGTTTGATTAGCTGTCATTAGTGTCACTCGGAGGACAATTACCATAACGATAATTGCTGTACTTTGTATTAGTATTAAGTTCTGAAATAAATTGTTGTTGTTAACAAGAGAAGTGTCTTTATGTCAACACCTTTCAACAATACGTACCCCTTGCTCATGCTGCAACAAACTAGACTAGCCCTTGAAGGCCTGCTTCGGATTCGAACCTGATTCATAGCTATTATCACTAAATACAAATATGGTGTGAGGACCCATTAGTTACCCTTAAATTTGCCATAGGCAATTAAGGAGCTTAACGACCTAGTGGATAGGTGAACCAAGCAATTGGACCCCAGTGCTGTTCTCGCCATTCATTCTCAGTCTTGTGAAGTATAATCTACACATCTGGCACTTAACGAGTTGGCTTGTGCAGTCCTTCTGACAGAATTCACTTAATAGTAATTACATATAATAGAAAAATCTCACAGGGAGCGAAGGGTGTCAGGGACATGGATGGTCGCAGGGGAGGGGTAGGGTAAGTGTGCACTTGTGACTTGCAGGGGAGGGGTAGGGAAGGTGTGTACTCGTGACTCTCGCTGGCACTGCTCGCCTCACAACACTTTGGTTCCCTCGCATAATAGCACTATTAAGGACACTTTAACTAAATCATACATTATACGTGACGAGCACCACATAGTAACACTTAGAAAGCAGAGGAGAACAAGAAAAAATAATAAATCATAAAACATACAACAATCCAAAAAAACAAACAAAACGCCACACATGGCACAATAACAACACAAACAATAAACAAAACAATAAACAAACATGCACAACCAGGCACGTAAAGCGGGCAAACAGCATAGCCATAGGGGCACATAATACAACATAATCAAAGAAACAGATAATCATGAAATGGTATAGCCACACACTAATTACAATAAACAGGGACATAGAGAAAACTAAATACGACACCGGCCTGAAGGGCACACAATAAATACCACAGAACATACCAAGTCCAATACATACGCGAAATACTCAGCAAGCACACAAACTATCAAGAGTGCGCATACTTATCCGGCCACTCAGCTGCCGGGAAACGAAGACAATACGCCTCCCAAAGCAACATGATGTCGTCAGAGTGACTATGGGCCGTACGAGGATCGGGCATCAAATTCGGCACACCCTCAACAAAAACCTGAGCCTGTGGAACCCAGATAGTCGAGGGGCACCACGGAACAGGCAGCACTCGGTCATTAAAGCCAAAATCCAAAGGGTTGGTCTTCTGATCGTACGCCACGCCGGAGGCCAAGATGATCGGGACGGGCTTCCCCCTACAGGCGCGGGCAACGGGCAGCGCACTTGTAACCTTGTCAGCCCCACAGGGCTCCGCAGCAACCACCGGACGTGACACCTGCAGGGGCCCCCCTCGCCGAACATCCTTCTTCAGCAACAACACGAGGTCGCGGCCTGCACCAGCACCCACCTCACCCACGTCCGGAGGAGCTACCACCTCCCACTGCGGAGAACCGCCTGCAGAAGAAACAGGAGGTGAATTATAAACACAAACGCCGGCATCAGCAGGCACATGGACGTCAGCGACCACCACATCATCTCCCGAAGACCCATCGGTGTCGAAACCCTCCACATCAGCCCAAGCAGTGGAAGAACGCCGGGACCGCTTGGGCACCGGGCGCACATCCTCAGAGCCGGAGGCGGACCCAGAACCACGGGCATCACAAGCCGTGCGAACCACCGCTCGCCTCATGACGGCAGCAGCCTCAACCGCAGGGGGAACCGGACCACACACAACAGGAGGCCCCACAGCCACCCCAGCACCCAGCACAGCCGGGACCTGAGGCGAGTATGCAGGAGAGCACGCAGGGCCAGGTGCAGCACCTGAAGACGGGTGAGCAGACAGGTGAGCAGACAGCGAGGAGGGAGCATCAGGAAGGCCCACGGGAGCAGCAGGGACAGGAGCAGGAGTATCCACCGAGGGCATCGCAACATCCTGAAGAGGGTCGGCGACATTCGGGGGAACGTCCACCACAGGGGGCGCATCAGGCAACACAGGGGGCTTAGCCGCGTCCGGAGAGGCGTCCAGAGCCACAGAAACCTCCTCCACAGGAAGCGGTGGAAAGTCCTCCTCACTGAAGAGATTCACAGGCGCAGAGGCCGGCGCAGAACAGTCAGCAGCCTGATGGCCCGACAGGCCACAACGATAACACGTCCGAGGCTGGCGGGCGTAAAACACACGAACTGTGTACCCCATCAGACGCACAGAGGACGGAATATCCTCCCGTAGCCTCATGCCCAGGGTATGAATATTCATCCGGACACCCTTAAGTGGGCTCGAAGATACCACATTCACCCTCACACTAACGACGGCGCCAAAACGGCCGAAGTACCGCCGGAGCAGACCCTCCGGAAACTCCAACGGAGCCCCATGGACGCTGACGTAGGTGAGGGCACCACTCCGATCCGATATGGAAACAGTGCCCGCACCATCCTGTAGAGGCAGAGTCCGCCCCTCGTATCGACGGAGAAATTCGCGATACGCCATTTCTGCAGTGAATTTCAGGATTACCCGACGGGCCGTCACCAGCTCGACACCGTATATATCCATCACAGGGACCTGCAGCTGCTCACACACCCGTGCAATCTCTGGGTACCCAGCCCGGCTGGAAAATTCCAGGCCCACAGACTGAGCCCGCAGTACTGGTGGGAGGGGGACCCCCATCGTAACTCAGGTCCGCCACGTCAGCACGCAGCCAACCAGGCAACAACCTCACTTATGTTCAGTCGCCCAGGAACAACACTGGAAAGAGAGTGTGAGATTTCTTTGGTTTTACCGACTGTTCTGCTTACAGCAATCGTCTTAGGTGCAATGGAGACTCCCTTGCATGAGCTAGAACTATCAGGTATTCAAAAAATGCCTAAAGAACTAGGCCTCACTTTCCCAAGTATTTTCTGTCGAGTTATGACTCCTAAGCGAGTGCCCTACTCAAGACAGAGGAATACCCATATATGACTGCAAGTCACTTTGGTCATGCCATTCACTACGTGAATTGAGATGCACTGAATGGTACACATCAATTTGATTGAAAGTTGATGAGAGTTAACACTTGGCCACGTAAATTAGGAAACAGTCGATATCAAGAGTCAGGTCTAACGGAAAGACGGTGTAACGTTTAACAAATTTATTTACTACGTAACAACTAGTACAACACATGGGTATCCTTTAATTTAATTAAGAGTGTCACATCAATTATATGTGAAAATAAAACCCACCAGGAAACGTTTCCCACCGCTCTAGTATAAGGATTCTCGACTCTGTTGCATGAGTCACACAAAGTTAACTAATCTTGGCATTGGTGAGCACTCTTACAATTACTGCATTCGAACGCTTCAGTCAGTCTGTCTGCTTGACACTTCTTCTTATCTTGAGGTCATCTTGAGATGATTTCGGGGCTTAGCGTCCCCGCGGCCCGGTCCTCGACCAGGCCTCCATTTTGATTCACATCCCCAGGAAGCAGCTTGCTGTATTAAAATGACAATAATAATGCTACAATTAATTTATGATTATACTTTTGTCACTGAAACAAATACTGAATAATGCTGGTGACAATCCTAATCTGACATGTGTATCATCAAGCACTGCATGGTCACTCTCAGAGCGGCAAGACACGTTGAAGGTCACCAACAACACTCAGATAAGAGTGAGGTGATAAACACTTCACAAACTCGACTTGATCACAGAGGAATCATTACGATATTGACTCTGCCGATACAAGTGTTGGATGATTACTTCTTAATCATCACACGAGATATACAATGTAAATAAATATGATCCTGAACTTACATTAATTCTCGTACACCCATTCACACTTGGGCATCGACGATGGGGGTCCTCGGTAGCGCCGCTAGTGTCTTCCTTTGATGATGAGGCAGGTGTTGCAGATGTTTGATGGTTGATGACACATAATGAAACGTCTGGCGCGTCACTCACGACGCACATACGTGCGTCACATATTCCACGCACGGCGAGGGGTGGCACGACCTAGCTTCTCTATTGCCAGGAGGTATCGCCATCAACCTCCAGCCGGCGCTCTGACGAACGTCCACCCACAGTCATCGGAGAGACACTGTACTGTTCCTCAAACAGCTTGGGAACAAGGCCTCACACAGTCCCGTATATAATTGACAAATCACTTCTTTACCACACTGGAAATCCTGATTGATGTTAAGTACAAGTTAAAGTTTCTTACTCCTTGAGCTGCTGTGCCAACACACACAGGCGTGTACACGAACATACGACACATAGTTGAGATGAGTGACCAAGAGCTAAAGCACAACCCCCCCCCCCCCGAGATCACAATTTGGTGGGTACAGAGACGTGACCGTCCCGTGGCTCTTGAGATGAATTCACTGAATCTGTACTGTACACTGGTCTACCGTCGTACACTGCCACCACACACATAGAGAGGCGTGTACATGAACACAAGCGTTGCTGCCTGGTGTCACTAGCCAGTAACTCTTCAGAGCTGGGCGAGGTGATGTTACCCCTTCCTCGATCCCGATACACTGAACCTGTATTGTTAAGACCCACTTCCTTGTCAGTGGCTCTTAAGAGAGTACCTTCACTCACACACACACACATGAGTCACTTGGACACACTGTCACTGTCCTGTGCACTGAATCTGTGGCACTCTACTTAATCCGTTTGCACTGTTTACTCCAGTGGAACTGGCTTCTGCCGTCCCATTCCTTGAAGTCTCCACAATGCCAAATGCTCGATTATCCAGACCCACCTACAGTAACCAGTGATTCGGTGCTGATGATTTATTTTATATATATATATATATATATATATATATATATATATATATATATATATATATATATATATATATATATATATATATATATATATATATATATACATATATATATATATATATATATAAGAAGGTACAATGGGTTTATAACTGTACATAACATTGATGTTTTTACATTCTTGTAAAGCCACTAACATGCATAGCGTTTCGGGCAAGTCCTAAATCTAAAAGATAATTTTAAGTAATTTGTAGCAAAATTTTAAAAAGTTAACAGGTACATTGTAAGAAAATTTCAAGAAAATTAGTAGGCACATTTTAGTAAAATTTGAGGATTATCGACAGGTACATTGCAACATAATTTGAGGATTATATCTGGGTACATTGTAGTAAAATATGTTGACCAGACCACACATTAGAAGGTGAAGGGACGACGACGTTTTGGTCCGTCCTGGACCATTCTCAAGTCGATTATCAATCGACTTGAGAATGGTCCAGGACAGACCGAAACGTCGTCGTCCCTTCACCTTCTAGTGTGTGGTCTGGTCAACATACTTCAGCCACGTTATTGTGACTCATCGCCTGCATAGTAAAATATGCGTTCAACATAACAACTATGATATAAGATGATGGTAATGTACAACAGTGAAGTTATATGGCTTAGGCACATATTTTGGGGTAGCACACGATACAGTGCGAGTGTGAAGCACTAGGTGGAAAAATATCAGGATGAAATTAGGTACTTTTTGGTGTTACTTTTGATTAATGGGTAGGTTGGACATCTTTTTAATTCGTTAGGGAGTGAGTTCCATAGACTAGGTCCCTTTATTTGCATAGAGTGTTTACACAGATTTAGTGTGACTCTGGTAATATCAAGGATATATCTATTTATGGTGTGGTGATGATGGGTTCTATTACATTTGTCAAGGAAGAGTTTCAGATGGTTAACAATATCAAAGGCCTTACTGAGGTCACTGAAGAGTCCAATTGGGAACTCATTTTTGTCAAGGTCTGTATAGATTATATCAAGCAGACTAATAATTGCATCATTGGTACTCTTTTTGGGAGCTTAAGCCAAACTAACAGGGAATTAGTATGTTGAATTTTACGAGGTAGGAGTAGAGCTATTTATAAATATTTTTTTTTCAAATATTTTTGATAATGTAGGTAGACTTGATATTAGTCTGTAATTGTTTATGTCTGCCGTATCGCCTCTTTTATGAATTGGCACTACTCTTGCTTTTTTTTAAGGATATCAGGGAATGTATGACACTCCAGAAATTTGTTGAATAGC
>WNGS01167372.1:947550-966825 GCA_020271785.1 Procambarus virginalis | reverse complement strand
GTTTTCAGCGTTACGTTACGTTACAGCTGTTACAGGGGCTAAAACTGTAGACAGTAATATTTATATGGAAAGAGATGTAATGGAGATATTGTGATGTGTTTGGCTAAACGTGGCTCACATTTCAATAATGATATTCGGACATCGGACAGAAAGATGATTTCCACATTACGTTACTAATGCTCACTCACTCCTTCAGTATGAGAGCGTTGAACATTCTGAGACATTGTCTTGCTATGATATACGAGTCTACTGTTGCGCACAGTGCAATACAGTCCTAATGACATAAGACCAAGCTGATGTCATTTTTCAAAAATGCTATTTGATCATCAGACAGAAAGAAGTTTTCCCCGTTACGTAATGATAGTCATAACCTAGAGCTAACTATTCACTATCGTCTCATCCGGTCTTATTCTCATCGATTGCTGTTTCACATTTGGATAATGTAGGTCTTAGAGACAACCTTGAACTCTGTTTAATGAACAAGTCAATTTAATAATAGTAGTGAGACTATGTCTTTCCACTAAACAAGCTTGTGCTAATATTTTTATTGTTTGGAATGTAAGGGCAAAACACGGATCACATTTTCAATATTGTTATTCAGACATCGGACAGAAAGTTGCTCGTTACTCTTAAATGATATTTGGGCAAAGAACGATGTTAGCATAGCATGTTGCTCGCGTTACGTTACAAGATTATAAAGGGTAAGAGTGATGGGGCTGAAAATTGACATTAGTCTTCCATCCTCTGGTGGGCTGTCCGTCTAAGTGAAAGGAAAAAAAAAACAAATATGTGAACAGCGGCATCAGGTGAAAGGAAAAGATGTTACTTTTCCCCTATTTAATGTTCTGATAGAGCGAGAGCGAGAGAGAGAGAGAGAGAGAGAGAGAGAGAGAGAGAGAGAGAGAGAGAGGAGAGAGACAGAGAGAGATAGAGAGAGAGAGAGAGAGAGAGAGAGAGAGAGAGAGAAAATGCTATTTGAGCAAAGAATGATGTTACCATGATGACCACGTTAAAATACAAGTGGTTTACTTCTCCTAAGTATTTATTTATTTATTATTCTTTATAGCGAGAAAGTGTGTAAGCTGTTAACTTGCGGATGTCAAGTGTGCGGGGAGGGAGCGGTTGGCTAAGGTGTGCGGTCTCACCTCATTTAGCCTCAGTCATGTGTCATCCTTTACAGAGGCAAGCCGGGTTGGAAGGCTCGCCTCCGCCAAAAAAAAAAAAAATGTTTCCCTCTTTCAGTAAACGCTAACCTACTGACTTTGAGTTACTAAGTGATGTGTATGTGGTGACACTTCTCAGGTCGATGTGACGGTATGTGGAGCTGGTCCGTACTACTCTAGAAGGTAGGGGAGAGGGGGAGAGGGGTGAGTCACTCTAGAAGGTAAGGGGAGGGGAGAGGGGTGTCCCACTCTAGAAGGTAAGGGAGGGGAGGGGGAGGGGTGTCCCCTCTAGAAGCTAAGGGAGGGGAGGGAGAGGGGTGCCCCACTCTAGAAGGTAAGGGAGAGGAGGGGGGATGGGTGTCCCCTCTAGAAGGTAGGGGAGGGGAGGGGAGGGGGAGGGGTGTCCCCTCTAGAAGGTAGGGGAGAGGAAGATATGATCACACCACTACTTGGAAATACTCTTCAGTTAGCACTTCCTGCCCTCGTGCTGGGAAGGATCGATGGAAAGGATGAATGACTCCCAATCTACCTGTCTACAGATTGGATGATTGGCTAGGATGACCCGAAGCTTCGATGGACTGAATGAATGCCTTTCCCCATCTGTCTGCTAAACAATCAAGAAGCCTTATTATTATTTTTATCGTTGTAAATCGCTTAAGTGTTTAATAAATGAAATAAATTTATATAATGTGTTTACTTTTCCCCGTTTATTGCATATAATCTCTGCTGAGGGGAGATATGACGCCACCTATGCTAGAAAAGAGAAACGATTCCGGTCAAATGCGAAGTGATTGATTGATGGTTGACAGGTGATGCCCTGCTGGGGTGAGCATCGAAAAGCGCTTAAGGTTAATGGTTCACTTCCTGCTGCCACTCCCATCTCCTCCTACCCTTCGGTCTGTCTGTCTGTCTGTCTGTCTGTCTGTCTGTCTGTCTGTCTGTCTGTCTGTCTGTCTGTCTGTCTGTCTGACTGTCTGTCTGTCTGTCGGTCTGTCTACCTCTTTCTTTCTTTCTCTCCTACCCTCCTGGCACTTCAACTCTCTCAAGTGCTACCTAAACGGAAGCTGACAAAAAACCACAAAACCACAAAAATGGCTCTAAACACTCACGCCATAGGGGAAGGTCCCCTCACTCTCCCTCAGACTCCCTATCCTCTCTCTCCCTCACCCCTGTCCCTCCCCTACCCCAACAACATATGTTGGGTCATCTAGAACACTCATCTCTTACTCTAGACGCATAGCAATACATAGTCTTTAATCATAAACTATTATCTACACACAGGATTAAGTCTACGGAAAACAAACATACATATTCATTTACTCTTAACAACATATCCACATACCTCTTACTTTATCACATACCACATAGCCCTACATACTCTCCTACACCCCAAACAACATGACCCCAATCTTCCCTGACCACGTACCCAAACACTGGACGCGTGCGACACGCCCCAACTTCCGGGAAAATCTCCGCGCGGTGCTCTAGTCGCTAGGGGGGTTCACCTGGCAGATGGTGCGCGTCCCTCTAGTCGCAGGGGGGTCCATCTGGCAGATGGTGCGCGTCCCTCTAGTCGCACTTTTCCCTACTACTTTGATGCTCGAAGGTGTCTTAGAGAGTATCCTTGATGGCTCGGAGAGTATCCTTGATGCCTCGAATAGTATTCTAGATGTCTTTGAGATTATTCTTGATGTCTCTGAGTGTATCCTTTTTACATAAAGAGGGCATGGAGAATATTATTGATGGCTCATAGAGTATCCGTTGATGTGTAAAGAGGTCTTAGAATGTTTCCTTTGATGTACAAAGGTTGTTTGTTAAGAAACTTTGTGAAGAAGTTAACCACAATAATTTACTTATTTTATGAAAGAGTACTGTTAGTTGAGATATAGTGTAGATATGTTATCTAAAGTATTTTTTAGTGTATCCTTAGTTAAGAGCAATGTCAGTGAGAAATATTAAGTTCATAAAAGAAATGCATTGACAGTTTTACAAATAAGAATATAAAATGAGCAATATTTTTGCTGATAAAATCTGTAAGTAAATAACATTATTTGTAAATGACTAAACAATTCGTAAATAACTAAATAATTATAAATGCAATTCAATAATTTGTAATTAGGTAAATAAATTTGTAAGTAAATATGTTATGCTTTGAAAGGTTTCCCTAATCTTATTTGATGATACAGAAAACAGAAATGCGGATTGTTCTTACATAACAATGAACTAGTTATTGCATAAATATGTAACTGAAACATTTTAGAACATTTTTGTTCTAAAATATACATAGAATATGTTAGAACATGTGAAGAACACAGAGAACTTGTGGTGAACATGAATTGAACTGGCTGAGAACAGGCTGTGAACATTCGGAGAACAAGACAAGAGTAAGAAAAGATGTAACTGAAACAATTGTACATTTCGTATAAGAAATACAGAGAACATGTAAGAGCATGCGAGGAACGCAAAGAACATGTGGAGAACATGTCCGTAATAATTCTACCCCTCAAGGCCTCTGAGTAAGAATGCAATGAGGTCGTATTGAATGATTTATTAATATTACTTGTGGTAAATTCTCTGAATTTATGTGAAAAAGAGAGGAAGTGAGGGGTAAGATGCGGGGGAAGATATGGGCGCCGGTGGAGCTGGGGGGAGAAAGAGATATTTATTTCGTTTGGTGCGAGCTGTCAATGTCGTAAATGAGGAAGATAAGGCCAGTTATGGGCGGTTAACTCTACCTGAGAGCGCTTATTTTCACATACACACACACACATGTATGCACACATGATTACCGAAGTCATGACTCATGCTTACCTACAAGTTTACTTTGATAAATGCGAGGGACAAGAGCTGGCCTGTTGCTCTGAAATAACTATGTTTTGATGAACATTGAACTAAGGCGGAGGGCAAGAGCTGAAACTCGGTGTCTGAATTGATCCATTTTACTACGTCTGAAAAACAGTGGTTTTAAATCTTCTTGAGGTTATCTTGAGATGATTTCGGGGCTTTAGTATCCCCGCGGCCCGGTCCTCGACCAGGCCTCCAGCCCCAGGAAGCAGCCCGTGACAGCTGACTAACACCCAGGTACCTATTTTACTGCTAGGTAACAGGGGCATAGGGTGAAAGAAACTCTGCCCATTGTTTCTCGCCGGCGCCCGGGATCGACCCCGGGACCACAGGATCACAAGTCCAGCGTGCTGTCCGCTCGGCCGACCGACTCCCGTATCTTGGAGAAAATGAACTGTTAATAACGGAATTACGATAGAGAAGTAAGGCGGAGAACAAGAGCTGGAGCTTGTTACTTACATTATCTAGTTTTACTATGTCTGAAATATGTCTTATTTAAATCTCTAGAAATTTGAACTGTTAATAGCGAAGTTATATGAGTGAACTAGGGCGAGGGACAAGAGCTGAAACTCGGTAACTAACTTTTTCTCGTTCACTACGTCCCAAATACAGTGGTTTTAAATCTTATGAAAACCACGTTGAAAGTAATGAAACTACACCTACAGGCGTTAAGAGCCAGGTCCGAGAACTAAAGTTTGACTCTGATAATTACTTAACATACTCCTAATTAACACATCTTCTAAAAATGTTTCACTTCTTCACTTCTAAAACAGGTGGTAAAGCATAGAGACGATATTTTCTCCTTAAGAATTCCTTAAGACTGCAGCGAGTATTTTTCTCTATAAGAATCCCTTAAGACTGCAGTCAGGAATTTTCTCCATAAGAATTCCTTAAGACTGCAGCGAGTATTTTTCTCCATAAGAATTCCTTAGGACCACTGTAAGTACTTTTTCTTATGAAAATCACGTTGTTAGTAACGAAACTGCATATATATACGTTAAGAGGCGGGTCCAAGAACTAACTTCAGACACGGCTAATTGATTTACAAACTCCAAATTAACATATCTCCCGAAAATTGACTTGATCTAACATAAATTTACCCAAAAATGGGGTACAGCATAGCGAGGAATTGGCCAAAAACCAAAATTCGTCGCTCTGTCGTCATTTCTTCTATGCGGGAGAGAGAGATCATTTTTGTGTGAGTTATGTTGCTCACCAACATGTCACTCCATGGTCCAGGACGGACCGAAATGTCGTCATTTCTTAATTTTTAAGTATGTGGGTCTGATGTCAACCCTTCAGCCACGTCGCTGTGACTCATCGTCTACATTGTGGAGATAATATCTCCGCATAAGATGGAGGAGCAATAATTATATTTTATCCTCATAAATAAGAACATTTTATTTGTAATATAATGTTGGACATCGTCTTATAATGCATCGCGACAGAGCTCAGAATAATGGAGAGCGAAACACAGCACATTGAACATATTTTCGAATGCACTAGTTGTTGTTTGCATGTTGACAGATGCATTGCCATGAATATTTGTCCGGTGGTGTGCCACGCTTTGTTTATACAAACTGTTTTTAACTGTAGTTATTCTTGCAAGACTTTGCAGGTGTTGACTGTTGCAGTTGGGAGCTGTGATAGGTTTCAATATCCTTGAAGATGGTCTTTCTTAACCCAAATATCATGGCACCTTATGGAACAGTCAGCGGCGTACGGAGCGTCATGAGTTGCAAATTGTAAAGCAGAGGCTCTGCTGGTGCTAAGACTAAACCACTTAGTAAAACTTTAATGTTCTGTCAATTTATTAAAATTTTGCTTAATTGAGCAAGTGTAAAAGAAGAATGGATAAATATCATTTAATAGTGAAAAGGAAAATCAAATATTTGAATTAAAGGTGACCACAACAAACCACTGAAAGTATACGCCAGGAGCATTAATTATTTACAGAGATAGTATTAAAATATTGAAAAACTGAACGAAGACAAGACTCTTTATTTAGATCGGTGGGTTAGTTAGGCCAGGTGTGTGGGCGGCCCATGAGAGCACCAGGTGTGTGTGGGCGTCCCATGAGAGCACCAGGTGTGTGGGCGGCCCATGAGAGCACCAGGTATGTGGGCGGCCCATGAGAGCACCAGGTGTGTGGGCGGCCCATGAGAGCACCAGGTGTGTGTGGGCGGCCCATGAGAGCACCAGGTGTGTGGGCGGCCCATGAGAGCACCAGGTGTGTGGGCGGCCCATGAGAGCACCAGGTGTGTGGGCGGCCCATGAGAGCACCAGGTGTGTGGGCGGCCCATGAGAGCACCAGGTGTGTGGGCGGCCCATGAGAGCACCAGCGGTGGGCGGCCCATGAGAGCACCAGGTGTGTGGGACGCCCATGAGAGCACCAGGTATGTGGGCGGCCCATGAGAGCACCAGGTGTGTGGGCGGCCCATGAGAGCACCAGGTGTGTGGGCGGCCCATCAGAGCACCAGGTGTGTGGGCGGCCCATCAGAGCACCAGGTGTGTGGGCGGCCCATCAGAGCACCAGGTGTGTGGGCGGCCCATGAGAGCACCAGGTGTGTGGGCGGCCCATGAGAGCACCAGGTGTGTGGGCGGCCCATGAGAGCACCAGCGGTGGGCGGCCCATGAGAGCACCAGGTGTGTGGGACGCCCATGAGAGCACCAGGTATGTGGGCGGCCCATGAGAGCACCAGGTGTGTGGGCGGCCCATGAGAGCACCAGGTGTGTGGGCGGCCCATGAGAGCACCAGGTGTGTGGGCGGCCCATGAGAGCACCAGGTGTGTGGGCGGCCCATGAGAGCACCAGGTGTGTGGGCGGCCCATGAGAGCACCAGGTGTGTGGGCGGCCCATGAGAGCACCAGGTGTGTGGGCGGCCGGAGGCAACACTGACTCGAAGTAAAGATTCTGAACCTATGGTTTCAGGCCAAGTAGTAGGCTAGTGTTCTTGACCCCCACACGGGGGATGGCAAGAAAGATGTCTGAGGGGAGTGGATGCCATAGTGACTGGAAGAGCATTAGAGAGGAAACCTTCCCATACAAACGTGACATAGGTTACTCACTGGTCCCAGAGGCCCTCGATGACCGCCTTCCTGTTTCCCAAGTAGTCTTCATCTGACCCCAGCTGAAGACCGGGGAGGTGTTCTAGCGGCGAGGACCTGGCCAGGGCTCCACCAGTCATCATCAGCACCACCACAAGCCACCGCATCTCCAACACAGGTTACTATTAATCTGCAACACAGGTAAAGATTCATCTTCAACACAGATCACTATTCATCTGCAACATAGGTAACGACTCATCTTCAACACAGATCACTATTCATCTGCAACACAGGTAACGATTCATCTTCAACACAGGTCCCTAGTCATCTGCAACGCTATTCATCTGCAACACAGGTCTCTATTCATTTGCAACGCAGGTCACTATTCATCTGCAACACAGGTCACTACTCATCTGCAACACAGGTCACTATTCATCTACAACGCAGGTCAATATTCATCTGCAACACAGGTCAATATTCATCTGCAACACATGTCACTATTCATCTGCAGCGCATGTCGCTATTCATCTGCAACATAAGTCAATATTCATCTACAACACAGGTCACTATTCATCTGCAACGCATGTCACTATTCATCTGCAACACGTTACTATTCATCTGCAACACAGGTCAATATTCATCTGCAAAACAGGTCACTATTCATCTGCAACACCGGTCAATATTCATGTGCGACACTGGTCACTGTTCACCTGCAACAGAAGTCACTATTCATCTGCAACACAGGTCAATATTCATCTACAAAACGGGTCATTATTCACCTGTAACATAGGTTACTATTCATCTGCAACACAGGTCACTATTCATCTGCAACACAGGTCACTATTCATCTGCAACACAGATCAATATTCATCTACAACACAGTTCCGTAATCATCTACAACACAGTGTTATGGAAAGTGTAAAGGGGGATTGGAATAGCTAAAAAAAAAACTATTAAACTAATGGAAGGAGAAGTAGGGTAGATGTTAGAGAGATCAGAGGAAGGAGGGAGGAAGGCAGAGAGGAGGAAAGATATTTAGTGCAAAGGTAAAGTTGAGAACGAATAAGGGCTGATTAATACGAGAGAAAGAGAATAAGGTAAGGCTGCCACTATCCGTTTAAAATATATTTTTAGACGAGACATGGAACTCGTCTCTTAAACCACAATTATCACATTGATGGTAACTTCCAATAACATTCAAACATTAAATGTCTGTGAATAACATCCTAAGAACTTAGAGGCATTATTCCTTTATTAATGTTTGAATGTTATTGGAAGTTATCATCAGTGTGATAACTGAGGTTTATTAGACGAGCTCCATTTATCGTCTAAAATATATTTTAAAAGGATGGTGGCAACTCTACCCTCTTCTTTTTCACTCCTACTAATCCTTATAATTCATCCCTAATACTGTCTTATAATCCTTTCTTGTTCTTTATCAATTTACCTTTTATCAATTTTGTTCTTTATCAATTTACCTAATTCTTTATCAACTTTTCCTTTCCACTAAATATCTTTCCCCTTCTCTTTTCCCCTCCTTCCTCATACCTCTCTAACCTCTCCCTCCTTCCCCTTACCTCTTCTCTTCCTCCCTCCTTCGTCTGACCTCTCTAACTTCTCCCTCCTTTTTCTTACCTCTCTAACTTCTCACTTACTTCTCCTTCCATCCATTTAATTGCTTATTCTAACTAATTTTATCCCTCCTCCTCTTTCCTTTACAATGGTGGCAGCGGTGTTGAGCAGTGTTTTTCACGGGAGACATCTCCCGTCACGCAGGGTGCAGTCGCACCTCGACAGATCTCCAGTATCAGCTCTTGATACTGATAATGGCTCAAAAGGGCCACCACTTACCATGCCTGTGCCACCTATTGGGTGGCTTAATCTTCGTCAATCAATCAATCTGAGCAGTGTTTATACAGTAATACAGATTGTAGTAATTAACACTGCTAAGTCCCAAGAGTGTCTCTTGCCGTCCAGGCGCTATCAGGGAGTGTGACAGGTTTAATACTCGTGATTTGGAGAGTTTTCATGTTTGATGGTAATAATTCTTTTGGGGGTATGTTCTGGTGATTTGGGAGATCTGTAGAGTTCCAGAAACGTTGACCAGGACTGAAGTGCCGAATGAGATTTGCTATGCGGATAGTGATAAATATTTGGCCATTTAGTTATTTATCTTTTGACTTAGCTTGTGGAGGTCAGACTGAGTCGAGGGAGGTGGCCTGCGATGTCTTAGGGGAGATCCAGGCGGCACTCGCGGGATAGGTATGACTTAGTGTCAAGAGATTATTAATAAGATATAATATTATAATTATTGTACTTTGGATATTATCTTTAGGAAAGTCATAGTTATAAAAGTGGTATTTTTTAGAATGTTCATTAGCGGTTAAGATTGATAACTTTCTTTGCAAATTATGGTTATTGACAAATCAATATTGTGTTATTTATTTATCAATGAACTTCATGCTAGTTTGAACGGGTTTGGGTTTTGGTAGGTCGTTAAGACGAAGTTTTTAAGGGAGGACATGCTTAGCAGTTGTGTTGCGGAGGCACGCTCTGACTGGCCTGACGGAGGCTGTTACTTGGCTCTCTATCTTAGTTCTCTCATCGGCTCTCTCACCTCCCCGGGCGAGAGTGGTAGATTTAGGTCACCTAAAGGTGACCCAGACCACCTTTACAACTGCTACTAAAGGTCATTATTCATCTGAAACACAGGTTACTATTCATCTTCAACACAGGTCAATATTTATCTACAACACAGGTCACTATTCATCTGC
The DNA here is from genome assembly GCA_020271785.1 of Procambarus virginalis. Classification (NCBI taxonomy): domain Eukaryota; kingdom Metazoa; phylum Arthropoda; class Malacostraca; order Decapoda; family Cambaridae; genus Procambarus; species Procambarus virginalis. Next base: position 956,997 of record WNGS01167372.1, on the reverse strand, counting down.
AACACTGGTCACTATTCATCTACAACACAGGTCAATATTCTTCTACAACACAGGTCAATATTCATCTGCAATTCAGACGACTTACCATGACGGCCCAAGAGCACCATTATCTTGAGTCTTGACATGACACTAACCAGTTCTCTCGAGAACTAGGTAACTACGAGTGTTGAAAACTGAGCCAAAACTTCGCATTGCACCCTCCCCCCCCCCCATCATAGTTCTACTTCCCAAGGACGTTAATATGATGGTAGTACGCACCTTGTCAACGTAGAGAAGTGCGGGCAAGAAAGATGTCAACGGTGAACAGTGTCTGAGCACCCACTGCCAGGCGATTTGGTGGCCAGTGCATTCTCACCCCCCCACCCACCCCACCGCCCGGTGTTCTGACGTACCTCGTGATGCTTGTGATAACGCTCTTGCCTTTGCTGTTGAATTTTGTCATATACAAATATGACATATTTTGCCTCGCCTCACCAGCATGAGTTCGAGAGGAGTGTCACCTCAGAGACCCATGGGTGTCTAGCTGGGTGCTCTCTCTGAGCTCCTGGACCGCGACGACACCAGACCACTTTGGGGTTATAAAGGTTTCCTTGAAGATACAATCTTTCAAGCATTGTGATTCCCATGACTCTATGAACCTTAAATGAGAGAACTTTTAGTGAGAATGAACACCGACATGATCGAGGCAAGACAAGGATGGATATGGATTCACGATGAAATAAAGATAAAATTAAGTTAGTTGAGCATTAATGTAGATTGAGAGAGTGAGAGAGAGAGAGACCTGGCTGTTATCTCGCTATCTGGAGATTGCAGCCGGGTCTACTTAACTTCTTGCCTTCGTCGTAGATAATGACCAATCGCCCCTCGCTTCTGAGAAATGTTACTACTAATGTGTTACTGATAATGGAATGAATTCCAAATTTCAAACTTTATTCGTCTCAAATTTGTTAGGAAATTTTTAATTTTTTCCATCTTAGTTTATATTAGGTCGAATAAAAGGAACTCAAATTATACATAGAAGGAATATCAGGGACCGCAGCCACCAGCTCGTAGGACTGGACAGAGGGTGTTTATAGTTGTTATTTTCAATCTCTAGTTTTCCCGAACCAATTTAACACTGAGGGTGTCTTGTTGTCTCGTCGGCCACATTCAAGGTGGCTAGGGTTAGTAGCGGCCAGCTTGATAATAGCTGGTGAGACAATGGAGCAGAAATAATAGTGAGGGACGCTGCTGGAACACCTGCCTAGGTGTCTCCCCTTGTACATGGTTCATTGTCTCTCTTTGTCTCCTCTCAGGAGCTGCACGAGTTTAGCAACAGTTAGGTACTAAGCCTCACTGAATCTTCATCCGCTCATATCTGCAGCCCTCCTAATTCTTCCTTTAATATAGTTCAGTCTTCTCAAGAACACAAGAATATTGGAATCTGCGGAAAACCAATATTGCCCCAGACAAGGCAGCTGCTATGCGTAACTCTCGCTTGAAACGGTCCATCAACCCGACTTAAATAATGTTACCCGGTAATTTATTCCTTAAATAAAAAAAATCGTATTCGCAAACCAGTATGTATCCAGATCTATTCTGAATCTAAACTAATCTAAGTTGAACTAATTGTTTCGTGTCTCATTTGGTGCTCATATATTTATCACCCAACTAACATATAACCAAATTAATGCATACATCGTCATCCTTTTCTGTACATGGTCAAAGTCTCCATACTTGTCTCCGTACATACTTGTCTAAACTTGTCTCCATACCAAAGTGTGGCGGCCTGACCGGAGCTGCATAATCTATATGCGACCTAACAAAGGAACGATAAAGCTAAAGATTAACATTAGACGTATTATTGCTGATAATTATAGATATGAAATCCAGAATTATGTATTTTTTTAACTTTTAAACAATAATTTCTCATTCTGATTGGGCAATGTAAACTTTTTCAGCTGATATCCAGAAATACTATTATTAGTACCTGGGCTCAGAACCCTAATTTTACTGTACTGAACTGCATCGGCCAATCTTTCATCCATGTTAAAAGTCTTCCTTCATCGTCTTAACAATTTACAGTCATTTTCTGAATATATTTTCTACTCTGATTTTGTTCAGAAAGATGATGAGTCTCGGCAAAAAAAAATCCCGCAGAAGAGAGGATCAACCTCGTTAAATGTATCGTAGAGGAGTAATTTAGTATCACCTCGAGTTTTAATACATCAGTGAGAATCCGTCTTCAGTGAGAATTTAAGTTATAGATGCTATTTTATAATGAATCCTATGACTCCAGGAGAGGGAATTAGGTTCCCGTCTGTCATAAGAACTATGCTCGAGATAATGCCACCAAGTATTGGTGCCGCGACTAACAAGGAAGGGCAAGAACTCTAGCCCATTTCATCTAATGGTCTTGCTGTCTTATTACTACAAAAATAATCGAGTTAACACTTAGGTTATTGATATCGCCTGTGATCGTACTTGTTAGTATTTACTTTTATTTCATTGTATCATATTGCATCTCGCTCTAGTTTAATTTTGATGGTCTGTACTCAACTGCAAACTTCACTTGAACCCTTTAGTTACAGTGAACAATCGTAATACAATGTGTCGGCAGCACCTGCGTCGTGTCTAGATAGGTCACATCTTTATCTCTTGATTACAATCATATCACAACCTCCATTTCTGGCTTGTGGAACGCAGAGCTGTTGAAATAATTTTTCCCGGAAATTACCCCACCAGTAATACTTGTTTTTATGGTGTGTTCACTCATGTGTCGCTAGTGACAGTGGTGTGTTCACTCATGTGTCGCTAGTGACAGTGGTGTGTTCACTCATGTGTCGCTAGTGACAGTGATGTGTTCACTCATGTGTCGCTAGTGACAGTGATGTGTTCACTCATGTGTCGCTAGTGACAGTGATGTGTTCACTCATGTGTCGCTAGTGACAGTGATGTGTTCACTCATGTGTCGCTAGTGACAGTGATGTGTTCACTCATGTGTCGCTAGTGACAGTTGTGTGTTCACTCATGTGTCGCTAGTGACAGTTGTGTGTTCACTCATGTGTCGCTAGTGACAGTTGTGTGTTCACTCATGTGTCGCTAGTGACAGTTGTGTGTTCACTCATGTGTCGCTAGTGACAGTGATGTGTTCACTCATGTGTCGCTAGTGACAGTGATGTGTTCACTCATGTGTCGCTAGTGACAGTTGTGTGTTCACTCATGTGTCGCTAGTGACAGTTGTGTGTTCACTCATGTGTCGCTAGTGACAGTTGTGTGTTCACTCATGTGTCGCTAGTGACAGTTGTGTGTTCACTCATGTGTCGTTAGGAGTAGTATTACAAAAAATAACAAGTCGCTGCAGTTAAGTTTTTACCGCCTGCAGCGATTTGGCCTACTTTTTTATCATTGAAATGTAGCTACATTGATTTGGCGCAGTAAATTTTTCCTTGGAAGCCGACTGCCTTGATAGTACATCTGTCGATAGTAAAACCTTGGCATAGTAAATGTGTCTGTGAAATGCGCCGGCATCGATTTGTCTTAGTAAATTTTTTCGCGGGGAACTAAACAGCCGCAATTTGGCGCCCAAGGTTTTCCCGATGAGATTACATTACCCCCTCAAGTCTTCCCCAAATTCTGTTGCCTGGATAAGGCGCTCTGGTACAGCCATCTTGAATGTTGAATGACGACGTCACTCAGCAAGTCTTCATCTTCCTCAATAAACATGTTTTACATAATGACATATTTAATCCCATTTAAACACATTATTTATAATTAAATCCCATTTTCAAAGGTTATTTCTAGTTTAAAGCTCGAATATTGAACATAAGAATGAAATTGAAGATGGCCTTTTTGGGGAGTCTATACCGTATATTCTTTTAACACCCATGCTGAACCAATCATTAACTGCTACAATGTAATGGTGTAAACAACAGAAGGCCTATACATAAGAAGCAAGGAAATAGCACAATTTTCTCACTGATATTTACCCATGTCTTTCATAATGCCTAATTAATACCCACTTTCATACCCGTTTATCCACTTATACCTTTCAATGATGTCACCCATATTGAGACATTATGCAGAAAACCCTATTAATTCCCCATTTTATACCTGTTCATTCACTCTTAACTTTACTATTGAATGACTCCTATGTTCAAATACTTATAGTAGAGACTAATTCATTTGTGAAAAAGAGTGGTAGTACCCTCAGCTGAAAGATTGTTTATCTATGTTTAATATTTATAGTGTACAGCCAAAGATATCTTATTGTGCAAAATAATAAATATAAACAACCTACTTCCCATTCATATGAAAACAAAGGAGATATCACAGAATATGAACTGACAAGTATCTCACTCGTTTAGTACAAATAAATAAATATCTCCCAGTCCCAAACGCGGGACGGGACTAGCCTGGGACGGGACTAGCCTGGGATGCCGAGAATGGGACGGGACTAGCCTGGGACGGGACTAGCCTGGGATGCCGAGAATGGGACGGGACTAGCCTGGGATCATGACAAATTCCTTGTTGATTTCTCCAAACCAGAATCCCAACAACATTCAAATATTTTATCATTTACAATTGTCGAAACTACGTGTATCAACGCTCAGGCCTTTCATCATATCTTCCCATACTGCTATTCCCTTACACACCTCACTAGCGTTCAAAACATCATCCCCAACTAAACATACTGGCATTAATCCATCTCCGCCATATCCAATACTCGTTCAATGTGTACATATGAATTTATATATATATATGTATATGTATATATATATATATATATATATATATATATATATATATATATATATATATATATATATATATATATATATATATATATATATATATATATATATATATATATATATATATATATATATATATATATATATATATATATATATATATATATATATATATATATATATATATATATATATATATATATATATATATACATACATATATATATATATATATATATATATATATATATATATATGTCGTACCTAGTAGCCAGAACGCACTTCTCAGCCTACTATGCAAGGCACGATTTGCCTAATAAGCCAAGTTTTCATGAATTATTATATTTTCTCTATTTTTTTCTCATGAAATGATAAAGCTACTATATATATATAAATATATATATATAAAGCTATATATATATATATATATATATATATATATATATATATATATATATATATATATATATATATATATATATATATATATATATTATTAAATATGACCGAAAAAGTAAGATTAATCATTCTAACACGAATTTTCTCGATATTCCTTATGTTTCTTTTTACTGTTGATGGTAAATGAAAAATCAATTCTCCAAAATTCATTTTTATTTCTAGTCTGACGCGACACTTGAGCGCGTTTCGTAAAACTTATTACATTTTCAAAGACTTTAGTTTCCACACACACACACAACTGTAACTGAATAGAGCTAAAGTTGTTGTTGTTATAGATTCAGCTACTCGGAACAAGTTCCAAGTAGCACGATCTATGGTGAGCCCGTAACTTACCTGGCACAGGAGCTGGGCAAGAAGGACGGACTATGGTTAGCCTCGTGGACAGGAGATGTCTCCCGTGTAGAGCTAAAACATCTTCGATTTAATATACTTGCATTTGGGTGAGTTGACATGTTACAATAGTATTTGGATGAGGTGAAAACAGATTTTCAACACAAGCCAGAACGGGGTATAGAACGGGGTATAGAATCGGGGTATTGAGTCGGGGTATGAGCTAAAGGGAAGGATGGAAGTAACTGCAGAGGGCCTATTGGCCCATATTTCTTGATGCCTCTATATTGGAGCGGAGTCTTGAAGTGGGTAGAATATAGTTGTGCATTAATTGGCTGTTGATTGCTGGTGTTGACTTCTTGATGTGTAGTGCCTCGCAGATGTCAAGCCGCCTGCTGTCGCTGTATCTATCAATGATTTTTGTATATATATATATATATATATATATATATATATATATATATATATATATATATATTGTGACGGTGTTCCCACCCTTCTAATTCTCCCACGCCTGCTGTAAGAGTCATGTCCACTATTCCCGAGCGTTCTCTACATTGCAGGCAACAATTGAACATGTGTGGGAGAGAACAGTATTCTCGAAGAGCCGAGAAATTTGCGAAAATGTAGTATTTTGTCCTGTGGGATAGGCCCTTTAGGGAGCCAATATGGCGCTGGCAAGTCTGTTCTCCCGCCAAAACTGTGTGACGTCAGTGGCGCCAGATTGGTCACCGTCAGCGACATGGCACTGGGAGCCAATGAAAACCAACTTTGGGAAAAGTGACGTCACATAGGCATAGGGGGTCCGCCCGTGTTGGCGCCAGGCGACATCAGTCTTTCACGACACGTCCGAGAGGTAGGACGCGCGATCGGTCATCCTGTCAGAGTGACGGATTTACCGAACTCCGGTGGATTTAAGCGTCTCCAGTTGTTGGCACGCACTCTGTGAGGTCTTCCTGCAACCCAGAATTGGCTCAGATAAGGAATTGACAGAATATTGAGCAACAAGTGCTCAGGGGACAGGTGCGTTGCAAGAAGTGGGCCGGGCATCGACGTGTGTCGTCGTTGGCAGTTCACCAGTATAAGAGGCAGCTTAGTGGCCGGGCCACCCACCGTGAGTGAACCAGGTTGACAGCCTTGTCAACCAGGTTGAACGTGTGATCGACGATCCTGTCAAGTTTGACAGTAACCCCACCTTCGTGGAACCCTACGAGTCAACAGTTGGATGCAAGCACGTCGAGAAGTCTTCCCAAATACCTAGCGATATATCTAGACGACGAGGGAATTGACAGTGTTGTGAGCTTCAAGTGCTCTGAAGTCGGGTGCTGTGCGTGTGTGTCCGGGACGGCTGATAACTTCAGTGACTTCGTAGTGGTGAGAGGCAGTTACTCTGGGAGTACAGTGACAAGGACTAATTGGGAAACGTACGACGACCGCCGAGACGTAGGCTGGCTGCCGTAGTTGGGAGGAAAGTTGACGGCCAGGAGACCGACTTCAACCCAGCGACGTACTGTAGGGAAAGAAGCACGGACCTGCTGTGTACAGAAGCGGCGAGACGCGACATCCTAAGGCGTGGGGCTTGTGTTTCTGGATGAACGAGGCGAGAGCCTGGACCAGGAGCTACAACCCAACTGTCATCCTAGGATAGGTGAAGTAGGTGTTTACAGTTCCCTCCCATTTCCCCTTTAGTTAGCTATATATATTCTTGTCAGTATATTTTGTATGTCGTGAGCAAGTCTCACTTGAGTTTAAGTCACAGAGAGCACAGTATGTGGTGAGGCTACCCAGAGCGCTCACAGTATCAATTTACATATATATCTATGTGTGGGTGTGTGCAAGCACCAAGATTCATCAGAGAATTTACTGTGACTATTATTATTGATCTGTGATTATTATTATTATATATATTGGTAGTGAACCAGATATTGGTGTATTGATCTCTATAATCTATTGATATAAATGCCTGTGGATTGATCTCTATAATCTATTGATATAAATGCCTGTGGATTGATCTCTATAATCTATTGATATAAATGCCTGTGGATTGATCTCTATAATCTATTGATATAAGTGCCCGTGTGTTGATCTCCATAATCTATCGATATAAATGCCTGTGTGTTGATCTCTATGATCTATTGATATATATATGCCTGAAGTTCGATTACTGATTTATATATGACATGATTGTGTGCTGAATAATATCATATACGTGAAGTGTTTGCCAGTGATATCTCTTTAAGAGGAAGTATAAATATAAAGAAAAGTTCAGTGATCAAGTGAGTGCATTCACAGTAAATATTATTAAGAATAGAGTAATCTTTTGGTACAGTGAAAAGTCACTGTGAGAGTATTGTGAATAAGATGTTGATCGTGAGGCCAGTGAAATCATAAGTAAGCCATGTGAACGTTGAATAGTGTTTTGGAAAAAGTTAAATAAACGGTGATCGTGACAATTAGAAAACAAGTACTAGTCTTTCCCACGATCGCGAGGGCCCGGTCAGCTGGCATTTCTGACAGGTGACACGTGCCGATGTTGCCATATGGTGCGCTCTAGAATATTATGCTATGAATGGAGCAATCGTCATATATTAATTCTGATACATTGATGCATATATATTTCTCGTTGTTTTTTAAGTAAAATACCAAAACTCTTTGGTGTTTGATATCATCCCCTCCATTTATCTTGTGACCGTGTTATGATATAAAGTAGAGTGACCTGCCTGATACTATATTACTTGATTTGGCTCTTGCCACAATTACACCTGACCACTGCAGTGTTACTGGACACCAAAAACAAAACCAGTTGGCGACCTTGAAGGCTATGTAAGAGTTCGGTGTCGGGAGGGCCACAGATTGAGGGAACGATCTGTGCACCCACTCATCTCATAATCTAAAGGCCGGTTGTGAGATCGACTGGGATACTCTCCGAGGCCAGCAGTGGAGCCTAAGGGATTGAGGGAAGACCCGCCGAACGACGGTGAGTAAGGGTTATGGTTGGAGCAACCACCTGGAAAGGAGATCCAGTCTACTGTTGCTTTAACCCTTCTCTTACGAGAACACCGTGAAACCCCGACATTGGCGACCTTGCCAGGATAAGAACAAGATCAAGGTGGTAATTGTGGTATTAAATATCAGGCCTAGGTTTTCACTCATTGTCACAAGATGGAGGGTGATAAAGTAGCCAGGTTTATAGACACGAGAGACGAGCAAGTACTGGAGGAGTGCACCAAGGCACAGTTGCAGACGATCGCCGACCACTTTGGGATCAAGTTGAGAGCTTCCAAAGTGGGAGAGAGAAGACTTGAGATCATGGCACAGCTCAAGGCACGTGATGAAGCCTTAGGAGAGGAGCGGCCACAGACACCTGCCAGTGGAGGAGAGAACTTGAGTACCGGTGGCAGCAGCCGGGGATCCAGTGGCAGCAGGCGCAGTATCAAGCTAGAAATAATGAAGATGCAGATAGAAGCACAGCTGCGCAAGGAAGAGCGCGAACAAGAAGCACAGCTGAGGCGCGAGGAAGCAGAAAGAGAAGCACAGCTGCGCCGAGAAGAAAGAGAGGCACAGCTGAAGCGCGAAGAAGCACAGCTGAGGCGCGAGGAAGCAGAAAGAGAAGCACAGCTGCGCGAGAAGAAAGAGAAGCTCAGCTGAAGCGGGAAGAAGCACAGCTGCGCAGAGAAGAACGAGAGGCACAGCAGCAACGAGAAGAACGAGAGGCACAGCCGCAAAGAGAAGAACGAGAGGCACAGCAGCAAAGAGAAGAACGAGAGGCACAGCAGCAACGAGAAGAACGAGAAGCACAGCTGAAGGAGCGCGAGAATAGAAGCTAGGACGAAGCTGCAGGAGGTTGAAGCTAACAAGGAGATTGAGCTGAACGAGCTGAGCTAGGACTAGTCAAACCCCCCACCACAACAGCAGGAAGACCGCC
>WNGS01167372.1:891456-903630 GCA_020271785.1 Procambarus virginalis | reverse complement strand
TTCGAACCACATCGCTATAATGCTTCACCCACGTACTACAAATGCAAATAATCGCCAACCGAACCTAAACACCTAACCTAACCTAACCTATGCCTATATGTGCACAATATGCTAATATATTATAATATCAATTTATATTTGAGAAAATTCTTGTTTTGAATGAACAGCATGTTAAAATTTATGAATGCGTCTGTGGGGGGCGACGGCTGGATGTAATGGACTTGAGTCGAGGACGGGTTGTGGTAAAGTGTTTTTTCAGCTGGATTGACGAACATTTGATCATTGTTTATGAGAATGGGCGGCCAGGATGCCACTAGAATGCCACAAAATTGACTAAATACAGAACCAGGACACACAAGTAGGGACCAAGACTCACCAGTACAGACACAAGACTCACCAGTACAGACACAAGACTCACCAGTACAGACACAAGACTCACCAGTACAGACATAAGACTCACCAGTACAGACACGAGACTCACCAGTACAGAGACAAGACTCACCAGTACAGACACAAGACTCACCAGTACAGGACCCGACACATGCGCTGCCCCCTGGGAATGAGACGCTGGGATGACTGCCTCGCCGACTCTCTCGACACACCGCGTTATCAGCTCTTATCAGCTAGTTGGCAGTGATAGTTGATTCCCTGCCTCAGTGCGTGAACGGGAAGCGTATAACTCATGTGTGCCTGTGATTATGATCGTATGTTGCCAAACTTAGTTGATATTTGTATAAATATAAATGGAAATGTTCGTTTGTTCAAAATCGCTAATCTCCGAAAGTTCTTCACCGATTGCTTTGAAATTTCACACAACGTTCCATTCGCATCCGAGCAGGTTTATATATACATACTATATAAATGTCATGTCTGTGACGGTAAAAAAAAAACTTGTTTTTTCTGAAAAACTGTTTTTTTTTTCATGTGCGGGAAATCTTCGAAACCTCTTTAACGATTGCTTTGAAATTTTTGACACAACGTTGCATTCGAATAGGCGCGTCTTTTTATATATCTACTATTTACATACCTCACCTGTGACAGGAAAAAACATGTTTATTTTGAAAAACAGCGCCATCTGTGTGACGTAAAAGCAACACACGCTGTAATCTCCAAAAGTTCCTCACCAATTGTTTTTAAATTTAGACACAACGTTGCATTCGAATAGACGCATCTTTTTATATACCTACTATATAGATGACACCCCTGTGACATGTAAAAACATGCATTTTTGAAAAACAGTGCATCTGTTGCACATAATGGCAACATGCACGCTATACTAAATATGTCACGAATTCCATTTCAATGTTTCCGATTGCATTGATAAATTTAATTTTCATGGATTTCGATTTATTTTTTTTATTGAATTATTTTGTGTGATATTGTGTTGGAATTGAGCTGTGTTGTTTACCATACCGTTCATTTTGTAAGTATATGTATAGATGCCACACCTGTGACAGGTAAAACTATGCTTTTCTTGAAAAACAGTGCCAGCAGTTGCATGTAAGAGCAACACACATGCTATACTAGATATGTACAATTCCATTTCAATGTTTCTGATTGCTTTGATAAATTGAATTTTCATAGATTTTGATTTCTTTTCATTTTGATTAATATTTTGTGTGAATTGCGTTGGAATTGAGCTGTGTTGTTTACCAGACCGTTCATTTCGTAAGTTAGTTTATTTTATATTTTTTCAAATTTTCATCTATTTTACTGTTTTTCTTATATTTCAGTGATGGGAACATCAGTCACTTGATGTTCCCAATTTTCTAATGGCAACATCAGACCATTTGGAAAGGCATCGAACGAGGGAGTGGGGAATGGAATGGTGGGGAGGACGAGGGGGAACGGAAGTGAGAGATGTGGGGAGGACGAGGGGAGAAGGGAGGGGGGTAATGGTGGGGGAAGGACGAAGGGATGGTGGAGTGGGGAATGGTTGGGAGGCCGAGGAGGACGAGTGAGAGGGGAAATGGTGGAAAAGGTCTGGGGGACGGGGAAGGTTGCTGTGGCTTAGCAACGCACATGCGTTGCTAAGCCACAGCAACACATGGCCGGATACTAGTATATATATATATATATATATATATATATATATATATATATATCTATATATATATATACTAGTATATATAATATTATATATATTATATATTATATATATATATATATCTATATATATATATATATATATATATTATATATATATATATATATATATGCAACAAGCCTGAATGGTCCCAGGACTAGATACAACTGAAAACTCACACCCCAGAAGTGACTCGAACCCATACTCCCAGGAGCAACGCACTGGTATGTACAGGGACGCCTTAAACCACTTGACCATCACGACCGACATAAGGAAGTGATAGCCGAGGCTATATGAACCACTTCCCCGCCGGCACTCGGATAGTAATCTTGGGCATAGCATTTTATCAAATCACCTCATTTTTTTGGGGCAACACGTGCAGAAACACAAATGCAAACAAGCCTGAATGGTCCCCAGGACTAGATACAACGAAAGACTCACACCCCAGAAGTGACTCGAACCCATACTCCCAGGAGCAACGCAACTGGTATGTACAGGGGAGCCTTAAACCACATTGACCATCACGAACAGACATAAGGAAGTGATAGCCGAGGCTATATGAACCACTTCCCCGCCGGCACTCGGGTTCGAGTCACTTCTGGGGTGTGAGTTTTCGGTGTGTGTGTGTGTGTGTGTATACTCACCTATTTGTGCTTGCGGGGGTTGAGCTTGGCTCTTTGGTCCCGCCTCTCAACTGTCAATCAACTGGTGTACAGGATTCCTGAGCCTACTGGGCTCTATCATATCTACCCTTGAAACTGTGTATGGAGTCAGCCCCCACCACATCAACTGCCTAAAGCATTCCATCCGTTAACTACTCTGACACTGAAAAAGTTCCTTCTAACGTCTCTGGGGCTCATGTGGGTACTCAGTTTCACCTGTGTCCCCTTGTTCGCGTCCCCAGTGTTGAATAGTTTGTCCTTGTCTACCCGGTCGATTCCTCTGAGGATTTTGTAGGTTGTGATCATATCTCCCTACTCTTCTGTCTTCCAGTGTCGTAAGGTGCATTCCCGCAGCCTTTCCTCGTAACTCATGCCTCTTAGTTCTGGGACTTAGTCTAGTGCATACATTTGGACTTTTTCCAGCTTCGTTCTGTGCTTGACAAGGTACGGGCTCCTACGGGCTGTGTGTGTGTGTGTGTGTGTGTGTGTGTGTGTGTGTGTGTGGTGTGTGGGTGTGTGTGTGTGTGTGTTGTGTGTGTGTGTACTCACCTAGTTGTACTCACCTAGTTGTGCTTGCGGGGGTTGAGCTCTGGCTCTTTGGTCCCGCCTCTCAACCGTCAATCAACAGGTGTACAGTTCCTGAGCCTAATGGGCTCTATCATATCTACACTGAAACTGTGTATGGAGTCAGCCTCCACCACATCGCTTCCAATGCATTCCATTTGTCACCACTCTGACACTAAAAAGTTCTTTCTAATATCTCTGTGGCTCATTTGGGCACTCAGTTTCCACCTGGGCCCCTAGTGCGTGTGCCCCTTGTGTTAAACAGCCATCTTTATCAACCCTGTCGATTCCCCTGAGAATCTTGAATGTGGTGATCATGTGCCCCTAACTCTTCTGTCTTCCAACGAAGTGAGGTTTAATTCCTGCAGTCGCTCCTCGTAGCTCATACCTCTCAGATCGGGTACTAGTCTGGTTGCAACCTTTGAACCTTTCCAGTTTGTCTTATGCTTGACTAGATAGGGACTCAATGCTGGAGCCGCATAACTCCAGGATTGGTCTGACATATGTGGTATATAAGTTCTGAAATTCCTTACACAAGTTTCTAAAAGGCCGTTCTTATGTTAGCCAAACTGGCATATGCTGCTGATGTATCCTCTTGATATGAGCTTCAGGGGACAGGTCTGGCGTGATATCAACCCCAGGTCTTTCTCTCTCTCTGACTCTTGAAGTATTCATCTCCCAAATTATACCTTGTATCTGGTCTCCTGCTCCTACCCCATCTTCATACATACACTGCTTGGGTTAAACTCTAACAGCCATTTGTTCGACCATTCCTGCAGCTTGTCCAGGTCTTCTTGAAGTCTCAAGCTGTCCTCCTCTGTCTTAATCCTTCTCATAATTTTGGCGTCGTCAGCAAACATTGAGAGGAATGAGTCTATACCCTCTGGGAGTCATTTAGTTATCAGAAAACAGGATAGGTCCAAGTACAGAGCCCTGTGGGACTCCACTGGTGACTTCACGCCAGTCTGAGGTCTCACCCCTCACTGTAACTCTTGCTTCCTATTGCTTAGGTACTCCCTTATCCATGGAGCGCCCTACCTGTACTCCTGCCTGTTTCTCCAGCTTATGCATCAACTTAAGGTGATGCCTGTGTGTGTGTGTGTGTGTGTGTTGTGTGTGTGTGTGTGTGTGTGTGTGTGTTGTGTGTGTGTGTGTGTGTGTGGGTGTGGTGTGTGTGAATGTGCATGTGTAAGGTGGTTCTGTTTAGCCAAGGATATACTATTGACTATAAACACACTCAGGATGTCCTCATTATGACACATCCTGTGATCAGTATTGGTGATCTTAGTGTTTGTGTGTGTGTGTACTTCTCTAGTGTGTGCTGGGGTTGAGCTTCTGCTCTTTGGTCCCGCCTCTCAACTTTCAATCAACTGATTTACAGGTTCCTGAGCCTATTGGGCTCTATTAATCTACATTTGAAACTGTGTATGGGTCTATTCCAACACATCACTGCCTAATGCATTCCATTTATTCACTTCTGACAATGAAAATGTTATCTCTATTGTCCATAGCTTATCTGCCCATACTGAATAGGCTTTCTTTATCTACCCCTGTCAATCCTCTTGAGAACTTTGTAGGTGGTATAAAATTTTGTCTTCCCAAATTCTTCTGTCTTCAGTGGCGTGAGGTTTAATTCCTGAAGTCTTTCCTCGTAGTTCATACGTTTCAGTTCCGGAACTAGTCTGGTGGCATACTTTTGTACTTTCTTTACTTTTACTTTTGTGTTTGACAGGATGTGGAATTTAATGAGTGTTTCAGTGTGTATATATGTCTTTTTGCGTTTTCATTTGCGTGAACGTGTGTTTGTGTCAGTGTGCGTGTCAGTCTGTGCCGAATCTGTGCATCTGTGTCTGTCTATTTCTTCCAACTTTTTTAACTTTCATGGGCCGCAAACATTGACATGTAGGACTATTCCACGTAGTTACATCTTCAACATTAAGGTGAAACTGTATCCGGTTATAAGGGTCCCAGTAGTATAGTCGGGGTCGTTTTCGACGCATAATCGAGAATTCCGGGTTCGAATCCCGGATGGAACAGAAATGGTTGGGCGCATTTCCTTTCACTTAATGTCCCTTGTTCACCTAGCAGTAACTTTTTGTAATTGATATAAAAAAAGTTTGCAAAACAGTCATCAAGTAAAGAACAATATATGGATACAAACAATCGTGCCAACACAGGAACAATACAACAAAAACAAAGAAACATTCGTAATGTATACACAAGGAGGCACAGGAAAACGTACATTACACAAGCAATACAAAACTACAAACAGCATGTGATATAGAATACTGACATTACACAACATAGATAAGGCATAAGTAATAATAACTAACAATAACATAAGGACAATCACCCACATAACATAAAGGGGTGTAAAACATAATATTAGCCCGGGCATCCTGATCCCTCACACAGAGGAGCAAAACCGGACACAAAAGGCACATGCCAAATACAAAGGAGCAGTAAACCCACAGAAGAACATAAATACCATAAAATATGTACAAAGCAGAATAAATAAGCACTCACACACAAAACATGTTACAAACACACAGAACAACAACACACAAAATACATGTTACAAACACACGGAACAACAACACACACAACCCATAACAACACTACCACACACCAACATGCCCGCTACCCCAATATACGTGGCGTGTGCAAGGCAAAACCAACCAAAACACACCCAAGCCAGGAAAAGCAGTCACACCCACACACGTCCGATTCAGGTAACCCACAGTGCACGCACTCCGCGGAGGCACGCAACCCTAGCATGCACAACCGTTCATTCGTCGCTAACGACAAATACAAAACACGGAACATCAACTTCCGCTGCTGCGGTGCCAAAAACCGCTTACCCCCAAAGCCACCCCACCTCCCCCCAATCCCAACACAGGAACAAGGCTTCCACCCGAGGACAGATACGACAGAACAACACCCCATACATTGCTCAACATGAAAGAGACACGAAGACAGTACTGCGGCAGAGAGCCGAAGAATGTCCACTGCCCATGAGTACACAGGAGGGGGTATACAAAGCCACCTCCCGACAACCCCCTAAGTCCACCAAGAAGCTAAACCTAACTGAGCAATAAAAAACACACAAAGCATTAAGCCCTCCAAGCCCAACTCCAACCCCTGCCTCATCGAGACCCAGAACAAAGCCCGTGCCTTGGTAAAGACGTCAGGAATACCAATACCACCCTCCCGCACAGCCAACACCAACGTCGAGCGATGAACCGGATGGTAACAACCACACCACACATACCAATACAGCTGACGTTCCAACCCCAGAGTCTTACGGCGATCTAAAGGGAAGCACCTAGCCACGAACCACACTCACGACAGCACTTTGCAGGTAACAAGCAATGCCCGCTAATAGATCGTCAGCGGATGCGCCGATAAGATCCCAGCCGCAAGGCCAACGTTACAAGAAACGGCACCCTGATTCCACTCCAAGAAGCACTCATAGGAAGCAAACCAGATGATCCCTGGAACCCGCAGAGAGGAGACCACTGGAAACCACGACCTTTCCCACAAAAGGCGAGAGGCCCACCCACCCACACCCATGATACCTGACTTTGCACGATTAACAAGAGCCCACGTGGCCATTTGAAACCTCTCAATAACGTCCTGCACAGCACGACAGAACCTCGGAAGTCACGAACAAAATGGTATCATCCGCATAACCACAAATTGGTAATCTAAGATCAGAGGGCAACCAAGGAGGGACAATCAAGGAGCTAGCCTTGACCGCCCGAAAGAAAGGCTCCTAAAAGAGCACATAGAGAAGCATAGAAAAAGGGGCAACCCTGCCGCATAGAACAGCGAACAGGGAAAGGAACGCTCAAAAACCCATTGACACAAACTCGACTACAACAACAGGCGTACAACATGCGCACCCACCGAACAAATAACAGCGGAACCCAAGCCGCTTTAACACATGAAAGACAAAGGCCAGTGACACCCGGTTCGAAAGCCCTCAACCAATCCAGACAGAGCATCGACGCCGACAGGCGAGACCTCGACACATAAAGAAGTGCATCACGAAACAAGGAGTTACAATGCAGCAAGGACCGACTAGGAACTGTTTAACAGAACAACAGACGCAACAACACTACGTCAACGACTAGCAAAACCGTGGACACGATCTTATAGTCCACATTCAATAAAGTAATGGCCTCCATTCGGACATTCCATCCTCTGTCCGACTTTTAGGGTACTACGTGCGAGTGTATTATGCCCGGCAACCCCGTACTTGTTTCCGGTGTGGCATGTTGGGGCATCAGGCTGCCGGATGCACTGCGGATCCGGTTGCTCCGGTCAACTTGTTCCGGGATGAGGATTTCCCGCCGCTCCCTCTGGAGGAGGTCTCAGGGGATGAGGAGGTGAGCATTCAGTTAGCTGATGCGGCTCCCCATACATCGCCAGTCACTCCTCCGGTTGTTGCAGACTCTCCTCCGGGTCTTGCAGTGCCATCTGATGGTCTACGTGCTCCTATCGCTGTCTCCGCTGCTCCTGAAGGCCTTCCTGGTGATCGTTGTGACGCGCCGCCGTCTTCTCCCTCGTCTTCGGCTGCTGCGCCTGGCCCTGTGTTCTCGCCTCGGGTCCCGAATGTGCTGGGTGCTGGGGTGGCTGCGGAGCCTCCTGCTGTGTGTGGGCTGGTTCCCCCTGTGGTAGAGGCTGCTGCCGTTCTGCGTCGGGCGTCGGTTCGTCCGGCTGATGGGACTCGTGTTTCTGGGTCTGCTTCCGGCTCTGACGATCTCCGGCCAGAGCCCAAGCGTTCCAGGCGTTCGTCGTCTGCCTGGGCCGATGTTGGGGAATTCGGTGACTGTGGGTCCTTGGGAGTTGACGATGTGGAACCGGATGTGACGCTATCTCCACGGTTGGTGATGGCGGAGGTTCATGTGCCTGCTGATGCTGGTGCCCGTGTCTCGGGGGTGCCTTCCGGTGCGTCTCCGCTAGGGGACTCTCCGCAGTGGGAGGTGGTGGCTCCCGCTCCCAGGGATGGTGTGGTTGCTGGTGCTGGGCGTGGCCTGGTTGTGACATTAAGGAAGGATGGGCGCCGCCCTGGTTCCCTGCAGTCGTCTGGTGGTGTGCCTGTGGCCGCTGGTGCCCCGGTGGTGGTGTCCTATGTCCGGCCCCCTCCTGTGAGGATAGGTGTTGGGGACCTGGGGGACGTGTTGCCGGCGTCGGTGATGACGCCGGGTCACTGGACGGCGATTGCCGAGTTACAGCTGTCTGACGGGCCAGAGAACTTTCGTGGTGGGCAGGTTCCCTTCCTGTCGAGCCGTGTAGCGACTACTCGCCTCGTGGGTACATCCATTTGGGTCCCCTGCTTGCGGGTGTTTGTTGCCCCGGTTCCGGATGTTATGGAGTCCCCGGTGGGTGGTCGCGACCCTTGGCAGTGGGTGCTCTGGGAGGCATTCAATGTACTGTTCCCGCGGGCCCAGTTTCTGGGCAAGTATGTACCCTGATTTCCTGTGTGTTTGCTCTGTGAAATGCTGTGTGCCTCTCTGGCTGCTTGTTTTTCCCTGTTTTCGTTTGTGCTTATTGTCCGTATGCGTGGTGGTGTCTGGGTTTGTGAATGGTTTTGGCTCCTGTGTGGGCCAGGGGTTTTGTGTGGGGTATCTGCCCCTGCGTGGGCCGGGGTGGTTTCATGCTGTGCTGTATTTTTTACTTTTCATTTTGTGGCCGTGTATAGATTTGGCCTGTAACCATTTTCTGTGTGTTTTGGATGCTGTGTGTTTTGTGGTTGTAGCATGGGTGGGTATGCGTGTGTTTTGGTTTGTATATTTACGTTTGTGTGGTTTCTTTGATGGTGGGTGTGTGGTACTTGTGCGCCTTTGTTTTCTATGTGTGTGGTTGGCGTGCTTGTGTGCGCAGTTTCCATGTCTATGTCTGTGTCGGTTTATGTTTTGGTTGAGGGTATGTTTTATGGTATTTTTGCCCTGTGTGGGTTATCTTCATTTATGTACGTTTTATTTTTTCCCTTGACAAGTTCTGTGTTTCTATGTATGTATCCTGTTCGGCTGTTTGGTTCCTTGTGCTAAGTTTGCACTCTTTCCGTGTTTTGATACTCATGCTCACCGCTTATTATGTTTTGCGGTAACTGTGTTTTATTTTTTTATTTTTATGTTTGTTCTTATTGTACATTCTTTGTTTACCATTGCTACCATTGTCTTGTTGTTTCTGTTAGTATTATTGTATTTATCATTGTACGATTTTGTGCCTCTGTGTTTTTGTGAATTGTTTGTTTATTTATATAAAAATAAAAAAATAAAAAAATCCCAGATGAACTTGTCACCAAGCCTGTGCTGCAGTAACGACTACAAGTCTGGCCTTGAGTCGTTGTTAGGCGTTCCGTGTGGGAGGGCGTTGTTGCTGCGTCGGCGCCATGGGGATCCCCCTTTCCCCATGGGACCTCCCTCTCTCCTATTTTTTTTTTTTTTGGTAAGTTAACATGGCTTACTGTTTTTTTCTTTTTTTATTTATAAAACAAATACATGACAAGGAAAGCATTACAACATTAAGGCACCGAAGCACCAAAAGAAAACCTTACACCAGCACACACCACCCAACAACATAACACCAATTGACATGCAGGCAACAAAGAACAAATACAATAAAGACGATACACCAGAAGCTGAACATACGTGAACACAATAAAAACATAGTGGACAATTTTCAGTGCAAAATGTAAATGAGAATCCATGAAACAAGCAAAATGCATTAGAAAACACAATAATAAACTACACAACCCATATGAGGCGCGCCAAGTTACATACATTAAAAACCACACAATGGCGAAAAATTAAACATTCAGAAGCAAAGTTACAAAGTAAAAATATTTCAATACACACCAACCCACGGAACACTCGGCACACACAATACAGAAACATGCAATCATTCGACCGGAACACGCAGGAACCGTGAAACAAACAGCAACCACAACCCAGACACACAAGAAAAAAATACTGGAACATGCAGGGCCCGGCAAAAAAAAAAAAAACACCACACACACACACACACAGAACACCATTAGAAACACAACACAGAAGATAACAGTCTAACACACACGGAAAACACATCACAGTATGAACAAAGCACAAAAACAATGTACACAAAGGTCTAAACTAGACAAACAATACAACCACATTGCAGACAATACAATAAGTTATAAACAGATAATTCAAGCACAAAATTACGCATATTTATCGGGAAACTCCCTCTACGGATACCGCAAACAGTATGCCTCCCAAACGAGCTTGACATCATCAGACACCGGTCTACCAGGCAACGCACAAGGCTGAGGCATCAGCTCCGGCACCCCATAAACAAAACACTTCGCCCTCGGTACTCAGATAGTATAGGGGCACCATGGCGCCGGATATACCCGGCAATCCACAATAAGTTCCAAAGTCTGCGACGCATATCCCCCTAAGAAAAAAGAGGAAGAGATGCAGATTGGAACGAGAACGTCGTTCCCTATATAGGCGAAGAAAACGAATCGCGGTACAACTTGAGAGTCGCACCCTATCTCAGGAACGGCGAAGAAGGTTAGGTAGCGAAATAGGAAAAATTGAACTCAAGCTACAAGAATCATACAAAACGCAGGAGAGGGAAAGAGAGCAAAAGGCCATCAGTGAAATAGAGAGAAACCCGAAATATTTTTTCTCCTATGCAAAATCAAGATCAAAAACCACATCTAGTATCGGGCCCCTGCGAAAGGAAGATGGAACTTTCACCGATGACAACAAAGAAATGATCGAGCTACTGAGGAAGCAATACGACTCTGTCTTCAGCGAGCCATTAAACGCACTAAAGATCGATAACCCAAATGAATTTTTCATGGATATGATACCAACATCAAATCATATATCAGACGTCACCCTATCCCCACTGGATTTTGAAGAAGCCATAAACAGTATGCCTATGCACTCCGCACCAGGCCGGATTCTTGGAACTCCATATTCATCAAGAACTGTAAAAAACCACTATCGCAGGCCCTTCACATTCTGTGGAGACAAAGCCTAGATACTGGCGTTATTCCTGATATACTAAAAACAGCAGAGATAGCACCACTTCATAAAGGAGGAAATAAGGCAGAGGCAAAAAATTACAGACCGATAGCACTAACATCGCACATCATAAAAATTTTTGAGAGAGTGCTAAGAAGTAAGATCACAAAATACATGGAATCACAGCATCTCCATAACCCCGGACAACATGGTTTCAGAACAGGGCGCTCTTGCCTGTCGCAGTTGCTGGACCACTATGATATGGCATTAGATGCTATGGAAGACAAACAAAACGCTGATGTAATTTACACAGATTTTGCAAAAGCTTTTGATAAATGTGACCATGGTGTTATTGCCCATAAAATGCGCTCAAAAGGAATTACCGGAAAAGTAGGCAGATGGATCTACAATTTCCTGACCACAGAACCCAATGTGTAATAGTCAACAAAATAAAATCCAACCCGTCAACCGTTAAGAGCTCAGTCCCCCAGGGTACTGTGCTTGCTCCAGTACTTTTTCTCATCCTCATATCGGACATAGACAAGAACACACCTATAGCACTGTATCATCCTTTGCAGATGACACTAGGATCTTCATGAAGTAGGCAACATAGAGGACACGGCGAACCTCCATCAGATGTAGATATCAGGTCTTTCTATGGCTACAGAAATAATATGGTGTTTAACGAAGACAAGTTCCAGCTCATGCGCTATGGAAAATGAAAATATAAAAACTGGAAACCACGTACAAAACTCAGGCAAATCATAACGAACGAAAAGGCAATGTAAAGGATCTGGGTGTACTCATGTCGGAAGACCTTACCGTTAAAGAACACAAT
>WNGS01167372.1:868401-885193 GCA_020271785.1 Procambarus virginalis | reverse complement strand
ACGTTCGTGTGATGTGGTTCCTGGAACACCATCACCTCCTCTCCCCTTCTCAATTTCGTTTCTGCAATTGCCGCTGCACGACAAATGTCCTGGTGAAATTGGAGGTCTATATTCGTACTGCTTTTGCTGCGAAGACCTCCGTTGCTGCCGTCCTTTTTGACCTAGAAAAGGCTTACGACACCACTTGGCGATATCATATTCTGTCCCAGCTTCATTCTTTTTGCCTTCTTGGTCATCTCCCTCTCTTTCTCCGCAGCTTCCTCTCTCGTCGTTCCTTTCGGGTGCGGCTTGGTACCCCTCTCTCTGCCTCTTTTCAGCAATAGGAAGGTTTGCCGCAGGGTGGTGTTCTGAGCACTACTCTTTTTTCTGGTTGCCCTCAATTGTCTTCTTTCCTCTCTTCCTTCAGGCGCCTTCTCCGCTCTGTATGTCGATGATCTTACCCTTTGCTGTCAGGGTGATGATTCGCCTCTCCTTCAATCTGCTTCAACTTGCGATTGATGCCGTGTCGTCTTGGGCCACCCGTCATGGCTTCAAGTTCTCTACTACAAAGACTTGTGCCATGACTTTTACTCAGAAACGGGTTGTTCTTTGTCCTTCTTTGTCACTTTATGGTCATCCCCTTGAGTACAAAGATTCTGCGAAGCTTTTGGGGTTATTCCTTGACACTCGTTTGTCTTGGTCTCGTCATATCTCTTACCTCTGTGTTGAGTGCTCTTAAGGCCCTTACCCTCCTTCGGGTATTGTCCCATACTTTTTGGGGAGCGG
Organism: Procambarus virginalis; assembly: GCA_020271785.1. Classification (NCBI taxonomy): domain Eukaryota; kingdom Metazoa; phylum Arthropoda; class Malacostraca; order Decapoda; family Cambaridae; genus Procambarus; species Procambarus virginalis. The sequence continues at coordinate 884,428 of WNGS01167372.1, read as the reverse complement.
ATAGGCGCACTCTACTTGCTTTACATTCCTCTCTCGTCCTGTCTAAGCTCGATTATTGTTGCCCTGCTTACTCGTCTGCTTCTCTTTCTACTCTTCGCTTCTTGACGCTTTGCACCATACTGGGTTGCGCCTCGGTTCTGGTGCTTTCGGTCGACTCCGTCCTTAGCTTGTATGTTGACACTGGCTTCCTGTCTCTCCAGGACCGCTGTGATCGTTACTGTCTTCACTATCTTGCGCGGTCCTTACAACATCCTTCCTCTCGCCTCTGTCGTGCTTTAACTTTTACCCCTCCTGCGGTTCCTGTTCCTCTTCACCACCTCCCTCTGTCCGGTTATCTCGCTTACAGGATTCTCTTTCCGCTCGTATTTCTAATGTTTCTCCTCGTGTTGTTCCTTCTTTGCCCCGTGGAGAGACCCCCTTCCGCAATTTTGTACATCCTTGACCCGCATCACTAAAGTTTTACCCCTCCTATGGTTCTAAAACGCCTTTTCCTTGTGCTCTTTTCTTCTCACTCCCGCTCCGTTTCTGTCTTCACCGATGGGTTTAAGTCTGCAGACGGTGTTGGCTACTGTTGTTTTTCCTGATCGCACTTATATGTGTCGTTTATCTCTGGAGACTAGCATCTTCACAGCGGAGCTTTATGCTATTCTCTATGCTCTTTGTCTCCTGCTTCTTGTTGTCAGTCTTCCTTTGTAGTTGTTGTTGACTCTCGTAGTGCCCTCATGGCTTTTGGGTCCTTTAATCCGGTTCATCCAGTAGTTGTCGAGATCCAGCATTGGCTGTTTCTTGTTCACAGTAAATTTAAGTCGGTTGAGTTTGTTGGGTTCCCAGCCATATTGGTGTGTCTTTAAATGAGCGTGCGGATGCTGCCGCCAAGGAAGCTGTCCGCTCTTGTCCCATCTCTCGTAAAGGTATTCCATATTCTGACTTTTACCCGGTTATCCATTCCTCCATCCTTACCCATTGGCAGGCTTGTTGGTCGTCTGCTACTGGTAACAAACTACGTTCTCTTAAACTTTGTGTGTCCTCCTGGCCGTCCTCCTGCCACCGTAACCGGCGATGGGAAACGGCTCTGGCGCATTTGCGTATTGGCCATACTCGCTTAACCCATGGTCACTTGATGGAGCGCCGCCCTGCTCCTTGTTGTCCTAATTGCATTGTCCCTCTTACGGTCGTGCATGTCCTTCTTGAACGTCCTGACTTCTGGACGAGCGTGTGTCTTGCTTTCCGACCGGTCCTTGCGGTCACCTGTCCTTCAATAGAATTCTTGGTGACTCGGATACTTTTGGTATCGTTCGCCTTATGCGTTTTTGTTCTCGTATTGGCATCCTTGGTGATATTTAGCGCCCTCTGATTATTCCTCACATTTGATGGTGCTACATAGCTTCCCGGTTTGGTGCCTTCTTCTGATAATTACTGCCTTACTTACTCTTCAACTGTCTCATGAAACAGTTCATGAAGTTCAAAGTTACCAAAGTCAAACTGCTTAACTATGCAAACGACTTTGTGATCGTCATCAATGGTACAGGCGCCAGGAACCATGCACAAAAATGCCTTGATATTATCAGCAGGGAAGCTGAACGCATAGCAGTGAAAATAAAGAACAATAAAACCAAAGCAATGACCGTTAAAAGGAGAACTCAAGACATCAGACTCGCAATACAAGGACATGAAATTGTGTGGGTTACCTGTTTTCAATACTTAGGAGTCATAATAGACAGCCAGTTGAAATTCACTAAAGAAATTTAATATCGTCGGCAACGTTGTAAAGCCAGAAACTCAGGCTTTCCGCTCCCTGACAAGTCTTAGAGATGGTGCATCTCTACCAGTACTCAAAATGTAGCACGTTCAAGCAGTTAGGTCACTCATTGACTATGTTGCTCCTGCTCTTACATCCCTCAGTGATAACCAATGGGAGAAACTGGAAGTGTCTCAAAATGATGCGCTCAGAACAATGCTGGGAGCACCTCTATGGACGCGTCGAGAGAATCTAAGAATGAAAACCAACTTGCCAGCCTTAGAAAACAGGATCAATCAAAGGATAGCCACCATAACAGCAAAATTTGTTGGAACCACTGCCAGACTGTCAATCAAAGATAGCATACACAAATCGCTTCGGAGAAACCTTCAATATAGAAGAAGTGCATGGACGGGTAATCTGGTGAAGATTCTAGAGAAAGTGGACTTGAAATGGATCATCAAAAAACTAAAGAGAAGAGACACCATCTTGAAAGGGTTATCTTGAGATGATTTCGGGACTTAGCGTCCCCGCGGCCCGATCCTCCTGGATCAAATCAATGACAAACCTGGAACCCATATTTTTTCTAGTCCTAGAAAACGCCTTCGAGTTAGCCAATGCTCCAGCTACACTGTTGTAGCAAATCAAGCAATGTTGTAGCAAATTGTACCATATCAACACTTTCGGCAGTCTCCTCCATGGGAAGAATAGAGTCTAAAGATAATCATTGAAGGATTATAGTTAAAAAATCACCTGTGACTCACAGAGGCTCAAAGCAGTCATAGAAACACAAATAGAAACTATCTCAATATCTACAACGACTCGCATTTCACAGATGGATCAGTTGATCAAGAAAGAGGTTCTGCTGGAGCAGCAGTTTACACTAACAACCATGAAGCTTACTGGAACATGGATTGTGGGTGCTCAACATTGCAAACAGAATTATACGCACTGAAGAAGGCCATAAACTATACAATTGAGAATAATTTACATGTCATCATTCATACCGACTCTAAATCTTCGCCCCAGGCATTGTTATCCAGCCCGCACAAGATAATATACAACTCCTCATAGAAATCTAACATATAGGAAAAGAAACCCATAATCTATGGCTGTCAGTCACCCAATATTGGATACCAAGTCACACTGGCATAGATGGTAATGAAAAGGCAGACTCACTAGTAAAAAGTGCCACTGCTCTACCTGTTGTACAGGTTCAAATACCTCCAAGTTTTTTCACAGATTAATTAAGGAGCAAATCGAGAAGAAAATATTCCCAACTATCAAAAGTCGCCACAGAGCCAAAGTAGCAAAAGGAAGATCCACTGCGATATGGTACGAACAAGCCACACAGACTCAGACTTGGTTACAAGTGCTGCTGGGAGGTAATAAACCCAATAGTTAAAGTGTCGTATCTGTGGAACAGAAGCAGAGGCGCCACTATTGAACTATTTACTGGAATGTGAAGCTACTGAAGCCCTGCGTATCAAACTCAACATTAATCCAAGGATAGCAACTGCATTATGTTTCCATTCTATAGCGACTACAATGATTAGAAAAGCCGTTGAAGAATGAGATTCACTAGTGAACATTCTGGATCTACATCCGCCACCAAGATAATGTTATTAAAACAAGACTAAAACCAGGGCACTAAAAAAGAAGCGAAAAAAGAATCGGGGAAAAAGGAGGAAACCCCACCTCCATTTAAAACTTTGACCCAAATATCACAGTAACAAGGTTATCGTGAATAAATAATAATTAATTACTCAATTACAGACTCACCATAGCCCGTGCTACATGGACATTTCATTCTGAGTAGCGAGATCTAAAACAACAACAACAACAGCCAGGTAAGTCCACTACGGGCTCACCATAGCCCGTGATACTGGCAACTTTTTGTTCCGAGTAGCTGAATCTAAAACAACATGATGGGGTGTTGGAAGTGTCAGCACGGGACGGAGCACGAACCAATGGTTCGTGGAGGCCTGGTCGACGACCGGGCCGCGGGGACGCTAAGCCCCGGAAGCACCTCAAGGTATGGGTTTGACCTGGGTGAGTTTGGATTTCGGAGGAACCTGGGTGAGTACGGTTCGGTAACAGGGTTGTTGACTTGTGGAACCAGTTGCCACGTGGCGTGGTGGAGGTGGGGATCCCTTCATTGTTTCAAGCGTGGGTTGGATATGTATATGAGTAGGATTGGGTGGTTATAAATAGGAGCTGCCTCTTATGGGCCAATAGAACTTCTGCAGTTACCTTTATTCTTAAGTTCTTATGAATACCGCTATTTTTTCACTTAACATTATATAATTACGTAAAGTATGCGAATAGTTCTGCTGACAGTTTACATTTATTCAAATCTGCATCAGGAGATTTTACAAACTCCCAGAGGTACTTGTAGCCAAGCCTAAGCCTAGCAGTGGTAACATCAAGAAGTTTGCTAACCTTATTGGAAGACCCATGGGAGTACGGTGAGCCACTTCCAGAATAGTGAGCCCGTAAACTTTGTGACAAACCATTAAAACATTCCCTTGAATACTACATTATAGAATGTGGAACTGCAAAATTCTTACACATGACCTGCTGTACAATCAACTATGTAACCGTTTCATTGACTCTGGAATACTGGAAGACATCCTAACAATTTATCCAAAATTTGTTTATCCATTTTTATGAATGAAGAACGAGAAATTAATTAATTTATTATTTTTAAGCTGAATCCTCTTATGAATCCATCCCTTACTTGTGTGATAGTAAACAATAAACAGTTGCATTTACAAATTTGTACATTGAAATATGTATATCTTCTGATTTAGTAGATTGTAATCTCATGGCAAAAAGTGTGTTTCAAGCAACAATTTAGACTGTTGTCTTGTGTCTGATCCTCTGTACTGTGTGGAGGTGAATACGAGAAGCACCTCACTGTAATAACACCTAATTGGTTTATTCCGATTAGGCAGAATAATATATTAATTGTCAATAAAGATGTTAATTATTAATATAATTTCAAGCTGTGACTTGTAGCCACGTTGGCAGATGTCACCAGCGAGTCTGTGTTATTGTCAGGCTCTTCTGCTGGGTGTTACTGTCACAACATTTACTCTAAAGCCATAACATTTGTGATGGAGCTGTCACTGGTGAAGTCCATCTCAACTCAGGCCTGTTGGACGTTTGCTCAGATGACGTATAGTGAGAGTTTGCATAACTAATCATCTGTGAAATCAAATGCTTTTTTTATTCCCTAACGTTTGTGCATCTCGACATTTATGCAATCAAACGTTTGTGTAATATTACTCCATATTCAGTTTAGATGAAATAAATGAAGGTGATGCTTGCGTGCAGGAACCATCGACAAGGACTACCCGAGGACGCGAGGCGGGTACGCCTTCGAGGTTGGGGAGCCGGCGGTGAGGCGGGTCCTCGCCAGACTCCGGCCCTCCAGGTCCATCATCACCAAGTACGACACAGTCTGCAGGAAGGACAGCCTCGACATCACCGACGACGACAGGTGACTAAACAGAGAGTTTCAAAGTTCAAATCTGGGGCTTATGAGTTTTGTGACCAAAAGTCATTAGTTATAGATCAAATAATACAGTTTATGGGGCTTTTGGCAGGTGCTGGGGAGACATGGTAAGTATTTAAGGTAAAACAGATTACTGGGGACCCGTCAAATGTTTTGTAACACAGTGAACAGGAATTATGTTATGAGCGCAAGAGTTATAAAATGTAGGACAAGAGTAGCGGGATGTGATTATTTTATTATCATTATTACTGTTATTATTATTATTATTGAGAAAATCGGGGAGTAGTGTGGAGATTTGAACCAGCGTCCTGGTGCATTCCAGACGCGCGCCTTAATTCACTAGGCCAATTAGTGGGTTAAGGCATGCATCTGACCATATGGTTTGTTTATTTTTCTTATTTAAGCATTCTTTATTATTAGTATTATTGGTAGTATTTGAATCCCTTTGAGTTGCAAAATTTCATCAGTCTCTTCTCGTCCTCTGGGCAGAGCAGACATGAGAATCAAGTGTTCCTCGCCATAGTAGCCAAGCCACACCCTTGGACTTTGAATATGATCTCTTAACAATAATGCTTGCTCACTGTTCCCTGCCATAGAGTCCCTCTCACAACAACAAGCAAAGTGAATCTTGCAGGCAATGCCTTAATAGGGTTTCTTAGAGAAATGCGGAGCTTATGTGTGAGAGTGGCAAAACTCTTAAATAGGCTTAGCTTGAGTCTCAAGAGCCAGCATTTTTAGGCAGCTCTGAGCCTATAGGGAGGAACAGTAGAGTGAGCACAAATAGGACTTCCAAGAGCCTATCCGGATTTGTAACACAAAGCAGTGTGTGTACTCGCCTATTTGTGCTTGCGGGGGTTGAGCTTTGGTTCTTTGGTCCCGCCTCTCAACTGTCAATCAACAGGTGTACATATTCCTTAGCCTACTGGGCTCTATCATATCTACATTTGAAACTGTGTATGGAGTCAGCCTCCACCTCATCACTGACTAAGGGTTTCCATCTGTTAACTACTCTGACACTGAAAAAGTTCCTTCTAACGTCCCTGTGGCTCATGTGGGTACTCAGTTTCCACCTGTGTCCCCACAATCATTCTGAATGATTCCTTACACAGGTTCCTGAATGCTGTTCTGATGTTTGCCAGCCTCGCTTATGCTGCAAACGTTATTCTTTTTATGTGGGCTTCAGGAGACAGGTTTGGTGTGATATCAACTCCTAAATCTTTCTCTCTGTCCGTTTCATTAAGTACTTCATCTCCTATTCTGTATCCTGAGTCTGACCTGTTTCCACTGCCTAGTTTCATTGCTTTGCATTTACTCGGGTTGAACTTCGACAGCCATTTGTTGGACCATTCACTCAGTCTGTCTAGGTCATCTTGTAGCTTCCTACTCTCATCCTCTGTTTCAATCCTCCTCATAATTTTTTGCATCATCAGCAAACATTGAGAGAAACGAGTCTATACCCTCAGGGAGATCATTTACATATATCAGAAACGGTATAGGTCCAAGGATTGACCCCTGCGGGAGTCCACTTGTAACGACTCGCCAATCTGAGACCTCACTCCTCACCCCTCACACTGACTCGTTGTCTCCTGTTGCTTAGGTACTCCTTTATCCAATGGAGTACATTCCCTTTCACTCCAGCCTGCATCTCCAACTTTTTCACTAGTCTCTTGTGTGGTACTGTATCAAAGGCTTTCTGGCAATCCAAAAATATGCAGTCTGCCCACCCTTCTCTTTCTTGCCTGATTTTTGTTACCTAGTCGTAGAATTCAAGTAACCCTGTGAGGCAGGACTTGCCATCCCTGAACCCATATTGATGCTGTGTTACAGAGTTCGTTCGCTCAAGATGTTCCACTAGCTTTCTCCGCGCAATCTTCTCCGTCAGCTTGCATGGTATGCAGGTTAGGCACACTGGCCTGTAGTTCAGTTCCTCCTGTCAATCCCCTTTCTTGTACATCGGGACTACGTTAGCTGCTTTCCAAATTACTGGCAGTTCCCCTGTTGCCAGTGATTTGTTATACACTATGGAGAGTGGCAGGCACAGTTCTTCTGCTCCTTCCTTTAGTATCCAAGGGGAGATTCCATCTGGGACTATAGCCTTTGTCACATCCAACTCTAGTAAACACTTCCTTACTTCCCCGCTGGTAATCTCTAACTCTTCTAGTGGTTCCTGGTTAACTCTTCCCTCTGTTATATCTGTAATTTCTCCTTGCTCGAAGATGAAGACCTCCTGGAATTTCTTATTCAGTTCCTCACACACTTCCTTGTCGTCTGTAGTGAATCCTTCTGCCCCTAATCTTTATTTCATAACCTGTTCCTTTACTGTTGTTTTCTCCTGATGTGAGTCTTTGCCTTGCTTGCGATGTCATTTTCGTATAGTCTTTCTGCCTCTCTTCTCATCCTGACATATTCATTGCTGGCGCTCTGGTACCTTTCTCTGCTCTCAAGTGTCCTGTTATTCCGACAGTTTCTCCATGCCCTTTTACTTTGCTGCTTAGCTAGCCTACATCTCTGATTAAACATTTTCATTTCACTGTTTTCCTTTTGGACTGGGACAAACTTGTTTGCTGCTTCCTTGCACTTGTGCATAATGTAGTCCAGCTCTACATTTACGTGTACACACCTAATTGTGCTTGCGGGGTTTGAGCTGTGGCTCTTTGGTGCCGCCTCTCATCTGTCAATCAACAGGTGGACAGGTTCCTGAGCCTATTGGGCTCCATCATATCTACACTTGAAATTGTATGGAGTCAGCCTCCACCACATCACTTCCTAATGCATTCCATTTGCCAACCACTCTGACACTAAAAAAGTTCTTTCTAATATCTCTGTGGCTCATTTGGGCACTCAGTTTCCACCTGTGTCCCCTAGTGTGTGTGCCTCTTGTGTTAAATAACCTGTCTTTATCTACCCTGTCGATTCCCTTGAGAATCTTGAATGTGGTGATCATGTCCCCCCATCTCTTCTGTCTTCCAACGAAGTGAGGTTTAATTCCCGTAGTCTCTCCCCGTAGCTCATACCTATCTGCTCGGGTACTAGTCTGGTGGCAAACCTTTGAAACTTTTCCAGTTAAGTCTTATGCTTGCCTAGATATGGACTCCATGCTGGAGCCGCATACTCCAGGATTGGTCTGACATATGTGGTATATAATGTTCTGAAAGATTCCTTACACAAGTTTCTAAATGCCGTTCTTATGTTAGCCAACCTGGCATATGCCGCTGATGTTATCCTCTTGGTATGAACTTCAGGGGACAGGTCTGGCGTGATATCAACCCCCAGGTCTTTCTCTCTCTTTGACTCCTGAAGTATTTCATCTCCCAAATGGTACTTTGTATCTGGTCTCCTTGCTTCCTACCCCTATCTTCATTACATTACATTTGCTTGGGTTAAACTCTAACAACCATTTGTTCGACCATTCCTGCAGCTTTTCCAGGTCTTTTTGAAGCCTCAAGCTGTCCTCATCTGTCTTAATCCTTCTCATAATTTTGGCGTCGTCAGCAAACATTGATAGGAATGAGTCTATACCCTCTGGGAGATCATTTACGTATATCAGAAACAGGATAGGTCCGAGTACAGAGCCCTATGGGACTCCACTGGTGACTTCACGCCAACCTGAGGTCTCACCCCTCACTGTAACTCTCTGCTTCCTATTGCTTAGGTACTCCCTTATCCACTGGAGCGCCCTACCAGTTACTCCTGCCTGTTTCTCCAGCTTATGCATCAGCCTTTTATGGGGTACTGTGTCAAAGGCTTTCCGACAGTCCAAAAAAATGCAGTCCGCCCATCTTTCTTTTTTAATCTTTGTCACCTGATTGTAGAATTCTATTAAGCCTGTAAGGCAAGATTTACCCTTCCTGAACCCATGTTGATGGGTTGTCACGAAGTCTCTTCTCTCCAGATGTGTTACTAGGTTTTTTCTCACAATCTTTTCCATCACCTTGCATGGTATACAAGTTAAGGACACTGGCCTGTAGTTCAGTGCCTCTTGTCTGTCACCCTTTTTGTATATTGGTACTACATTAGCAGTCTTCCATATTTCTGGTAGGTCCCCCGTTTCCAGTGACTTACTATACACTATGGAGAGTGGCAAACAAAGTGCTCCGGCACACTCTTTCAATACCCATGGTGAGATTCCATCTGGTCCAACAGCTTTTCTCACGTCCAGCTCCAATAGGTGCTTCTTGACCTCATCTCTTGTAATTTCGAACCTTTCCAAGGTCGCCTGGAAAGGCGACCTACCACCTCTCCTAGCACCGTGACTTCTCCTTGTTCTATTGTAAAGACCTCCTGGAACCTTTTGTTGAGTTCCTCACACCTCTTTGTCATTCTCTGTGTACCTGTCCTCGCCCATCCTAAGTTTCATCACCTGTTCCTTCACTGTTGTCTTCCTCCTGATGTGACTGTGAAGTAGTTTTCGTTCGGTCTTGGCTTTGTTAGCTATTTCATTGTCATACCTTTTCTCAGCTGCTCTTCTCACATTAACATACTCGTTCCTGGTTCTCTGGTATCTCTCTCTACTTTCTGGTGTTCTGTTATTACGGAAGTTCCTCCATGCCCTTTTGTTCAGCTTCTTTGCTTTCTTACATTCCCTAGTAAGCCATGGATTCTTCTTTTGCTTCTCTGTTTTTTCCTGTCGGGCCATGTGTGTGTGTGGGGGGGGGGGGCAGCCCGACCCCACCACAAGCCAACCCCACCATCTTTTTAACCAAGAGACCGGTGATCACTTAGGGTTGCAGCCCAAGCCCTATTATACTGTGCTATAAGAACTATTTTCCTCTGGCATACTTAAACCTCAGTTGTTAGTCATATTTAGGGCCACAGAGAGCGCTCTCCCCCTTATAGTAGGTCTGCCTGACTGTTGGCACTGATGACTGTTAAAGGCATGCAGCCTGTTCTGCCAATTGTCATGTTATCATCATCAAATGGTATTGACCAGGAATTAGGCGAAATTACTCCAAAGAATGTCACCTGAAGAACCAAGTATGGAGGAGGTAGCTGCTGAACCATCACGGCTCTCCACCAAGATGACCAATGACACACTCATCCCAACACACAATGATGGGTTTGTGATGGTGTTAACTAGAAACCAGGGAAGACAACAACTGAAGCAAAAGCTTAGTGAACAACAGGGTGGACAAGCTTCACTAGCACCAAAGAGCGAGTATACGCATTTGGCCTTCCTAAAGGCACAACTCTAGCTGACAAGATTGTCCGTAGCATGTAGTTGAGCCAGACGCACACATCTGGCTCTGTAGACCAGCTATGTCCACATGTCAATTCCCCATATGTGTACGTTTCAAGAAAGCCTCAGAATGTTGTGGATGATCTCCTACAAGGGAAAATAGGAGATGTAAAGCTTTCCCTTCAAGATAATCCATCACGAAACAACAAGGTGGATGAATACCTAGTAAACAGATACCATCAAGAGTTTCAACTAAACTGGGCCTATAAATTAGGAGTATACAGAGCAAGGAGATTGTACAAGACTGGTAACCCTACCAATCAAATAGTCATAGTCTGGAACAAGTCTGAACCATCACCTGACCAGTATTGCTTTGCCGGGTCGTATGCGCCCTGCAGCAGGTTTGGTGGTGTGGAAGCCAGGCCCTGTGGAGTGTTACGACTGGCGTGGCAGTGGGCTCATAGGTATGCACTGCTGGTGCACACCCAAGTGTGCTCTCTGTTCCGGTCCTCATGCACTGAAGGATTGTCTATATAAGAAGCTAAGAAACTAAAGAAAGCTGAACCAGGAACACCAGAGCATGGTAACAGCATCAGGGGGAACAACCTGAAACTCTCCATCTTAACAGCCGCTAAATTGTTTCAAATGTGGGAGGGGAGGAGTAACCATTTGGCACCCAGACTGTGCCAAACGAGCAGCACAAGGAAGCTAGTGCCCGTGACTCAACAAGCGCATACTGATGCTGGCTCTTGTACTGGTGACAGTACCAGCAACGCCCTTGACAACATATAACAGGTCGAGACAAAACTTGAAGGAAAGTTGGCAGCCTTGCAAGTACAGGTAGCAAAAATGTCAAAAACCATACAGACGCTACGCCGGGCCTCACAAGAGATACAACAGCCGTCACACAGCTGTGCCAGAGCCGTGGCCCAGGCTGGTATAGGTACCTGTGGTGGTAGTGACGGCGGCGGCGGCGGCGGCGACGGAAGTGATGAGAGCGACAACGTAGACTGACGACGTCGTCGTTAGTCAACTCAGTGATGACAGCAATGACAGTGACACAGAAATAGTAACTGGAAAAGGAAGACGACTCTCACCAGTATATATTGAAATAAGGAACGAAAGCGTTCAAGTCAAGTACCAGAGAGAAAATGAAAATCCACTGTCCCAAGTTCTTCAATGTTCAAGAGGCTGAACATCACCAGGCACTTTACATCACCTGGCGTTACTGACGAAACCAGACACCAGGTTGGTGCAGTTATTTATTTCGTTTGGTCACTTATAGCACATTGTGGAAGTGTGACAAGAACAACAATAGGACCACCAGCCCACAGAGAAACACCACCACCACAATGGCTGCTGCTGACACAAGGAATATTAGATTTCTCGGTTAGAATATTCGTAGTATCAACAAAAGACTGACCTAATTGCACGTTACTAGCAACAACATAGGTATAATTGCTATACAGGAGCAATACACGTCTAACATGATAAACAAAACCCCACCAAAGATCAGAGAGTATGTATCCTACACAAACAGTAACGCCACAGGCCTACTAACATACATCAGAAGTGATTTACCGCAAGCTCTTGTGAGCACGTCACACAATGTGCAAACACAGCACCATCACTTCCATTTACAAACTGCAGAAGGTCACTTCTCATTCCTCAACGTATATGCCAGAAGTCAGAAACTCAGTGTAACATTGCTCCCAGAGCTAGACAATCATGGAACAATAAACATGGGAGATTTGCCAAAGTGTCTGGAGAAACTCTCCAGACACAAAGCAGAACGCTTTGAAAGAGACCAATGTCGTCTATGCTTTCAAATGCCCACTTGGGGACTGTAAGCCTCAAAGAACTCAGTATATAGGCAAGACAACAACATCTCTTTCCAGGCGATTAACGATGCATAAGCAACAGGGCTCTATCAAGGAACATACAATCTCTTCCCACAACCAGACCTTCACCAGAGAAGTCTTAGCAAAAAACACGGAAATCATCGATAGATACAGCGATAGCAGGCGGCTTGATATCTGTGAGGCACTACATATTAAGAAGACAACACCACCAATCAACAGGCACTTAATACACAATTATATTCTATCCACTTCAAGACTCCGCTCCAATATAGAAGCATCAAGAAATATGGCCAATAAGCCCTCTGCAATTACTTCTATTCTTCCCTTTAGCATATACCCATTGTTTCGTGTTCTGTGTTGTGTTGAAAGTTTGTTTTCACCTCATCCAAAACTATTATAACATATCACCTCACCCAAATGCAGGTATAAAAAAGTCAAAGCTGTTTAAACTCTGTTCAGTTATAGTTGTGTGCGTGTAAACTAAAGTCTTTGAAAATGTAATAAGTTTTACGAAACGCGCTCAAGTGTCGCGTCAGACTAGAAATAAAAATGAACTTTGGAGAATTGATTTTTCAGTTACCATCAACAGTGAAAATGAATATAAGAAACATTGAGAAAATTCGTGTTAAAATTATTAATCTTACTTTTTCGGTCATATTTAACAATATATATATATATATATATATATATATATATATATATATATATATATATATATATATATATATATATATATATATATATATATATATATATAATATATATTATATTATATATATATATTATATATATATATATATATATATATATATATATATATATATATATATTATATATATAATGTGTGTGTGTGTGTGTATACCGGATATGTGGAAGCTGGTCAGAATTGCATTTCACCTTTGAAAATGCACATTAATGACATTATGTAAAATGACACATCGAACACTGTTTATGTAGGGCAGACGTAAATCTGTGTCTTTATGTATGTAGGTTAGATTAGCATTTTAATTAAAAGCACTAAAATGACCTGTGGTTGATTGCTCAATAAATCCCTGGACTATATGTTTAACAGAGCTCTCACCCTGTCCATGGAGGACAGAAGAAATGTATATATGCTGTTTAGCATTGTAAATGTGTGGCCACGTCTGTGGTAGAAAATAATAATAATAAAAAAGAATAGTTGGAAACCTGGACCAGTAAAAGCTGCAGCTACAATGTCCTGTGTGTTTCAGAGAGGCGCTTGTGGAGCGAGTGAGCGGCGCAGCTCAGAGCAAGGTGGTGGTGACCCATGGCACTGACTCGCTCCTTCAGACCTCCACTTTCCTAGCCAACAGCCTCAGGCAGCTTGGACTTTCTAACAAGACGGTCGTGTTCACTGGAGCTCACACTCCTGAGAAGTTCAGGTGAGAACTGGTATGTTCCTGTAATGGTGGGAGCTGATGTAATGACCTCGGGTGAACCAGATGTTTCTGTGATGGTGGGGTTTACTTATCCGCGGTTTATCAGTAGGTTATGTGCAACAAGATTTAGGCTTAGAAAAGGGCATCTTTTTGTAAAGACGAGCTCTTTTACATTGGGTTTTCACTAACGTAAGCCAACAACAGCGTGGATTCTTAAATTTAGAGTACAAGTAAATTTATATAATACAAAAAACAGAGCCATGATAATACACAATTTGAATAAAAAAATATACCTGCCGGTTGGTGAGTAAGCTGTGTGGTGGCCATAATAACGATTAAAAAGCCAATGGGTCTTAAGACCAACATCAAACCAAATCTAGCTTTCTCTGCTTAAACGTGGATATTCTTCCTGTCAATTCACAAGAAATGATATTTACCAGGTGAATGCAATGTTGTGGCTGGCACAGTAGCTAACGACGATTGAGATAGCGACCATCTCCCCAGATTGCAGTCGGTGATTTGAGGGAAAATTAACTAATTGAGCGGAACTTGAAGTGAGGTGATATGAAGTTAAACTCAGGTAAACTCTTCCCCAGTTGTGCACATATTGGTGATGGGGTTCATAATTAATAATCTAATTAAATTACATTTTCCACTTTCTGGAATATTGTGAATAACACGAGTCGTTCATCTGTATCTCATTGTCAGGATGTTCAACATCAATCAAAATATTTGTAGCCCTAACTTCGTTCAGAATTATTACACACGCATGTAATATTCGGAAATGTAATAATAGTAAAAAATAATAAAATGTATTAATAAAATATGCATACATAATAATTTATTCACAAGAAGGTTCAATGGGTTGATGAGATTACATAAGATTTGAATTTGTACATTCTTGCAAAGTCACAAACAAGCACAAGGTTTCGGGCAGATACATAATATAATACAGAGATATCTTTGAAGATACGTGGGTTATATATTAAATAAAGCTACTACTACGCAAGGCGTTTCGGGCAACACTTTGATTTAGTTAACCCCATTATACCAATAAAAGTTTTTAGTTACTGTTAAGTGGTTACAATCGATGGCTAGTAAGACAGAGAGAAGGATGCAACAGTCTTTTCCTTATAAAGGAGAACTTTAATAAGCCTACCAGACAGGCATAGTGTCCACGACCGCGAGGAACTCCCACCAATATATAACCAAACAAATCCATGCATCTGTGCTTAAATTATAATTGTCTATCATAAATAGTTTTTTTTTTGTTTCTGGTTCAAAATAAAAAATGGTCTTATACTATAACTAAGCTGTACATATTGTCGCTGAATTTATTAATTTTCATTCCGTCATGCCCTGATTCTGTCCTCTCCAATTTTGCTGGTAGTTTTTTCCTCTTCCTCATGTTACGTTCTTTTCCCCCCACCTCTTCTTCTTTCCTGCCGCTATTTTGCCATTCTTGAGTTTCTTCCTGATGACTACTATTGTTTTGACGTCTGGTGTTTGGGGAGGTACACACACACTCGCCCGTAGAACTGTGGTGCTTGACGTTGTCGAGCGAGGGATGCTTTTATTGTCAAACTTTTCTATCCACCTCTCCTAGTGGAGGAAGCTGAGGTGTAGTCACTGAATATAACAAAGCGAATTGCGAATAGTCGACAATACTATTTTAACATTATGTTACTGTCTGTATTACTGTACATTATGTAACGTACGATTATGTTACGTTGTTGGGTCGATTAGATACAGTGTGAGTTTCTAGTGAGTTTTATATTTATGAAAGTTTCATATTTAGTGAGTTTCATATTTATTTAGTAGTCCTGGATACAGCAGTGTCGTAGACGTTGAGACGGAGCTCTAATTGTGGCTCCATGGTGGGGTTTGGGAGCCTATTCATGATGATTGTTTTCCTGTTCATTTGTATGCTTTTTCCGACCCTCCTCTAACTTTTCAGAAACGTGGTGTAGGCGACCAGGCCTGAGTCAGACTGTGCTGGAAGGCTGGGCTCTGTAGCCCCCACTACATAGAGCCCAGACTATGCCACTTCTGTGACTCTCTGCTCTCTTCCCCCTCTGTGGCAGGGTTGAGCCTCAAGCTCCCAGTGGTGATCACCTAATCCCCTGGCGTTGCTCCGTCTCTCATTGTAACAACTGCACCTTGTACCCCCCCCCCACCCCTCTCGTACCAGGGGTGCTCGGTGCCGTCACCTCCGCACGAATATGATTCCCCCCAATCTAATACTTTCCAGGCTTGTTTGGTCCTGCTACGTGAGCTAAGTATTTTGATCATAGTCATGTTGATCCAACTCGTCCTGATGATTTATTTCTC
>WNGS01167372.1:793460-831433 GCA_020271785.1 Procambarus virginalis | reverse complement strand
TTAATGTAAATGATTTTACTTTAATTTCCTCGATTGGCTGTACAACTTTAATAAGCCAATTTATGTTACGAGAATTCTACTTTATCACAGAAGAATTTAATGTGATATTAATACTCGTTATTACCTCTTCCTTCCTTAGTCAATTGCGATATATACATATTCCATACGCTCGAGATGTCTGTCGAGAGCCGCGCATGGCGAGATTCGGACGCCATTGACAGCATGTAGCAGAGCTGTGTTTTGACCTACTTATTTTTGCTCCCACGATCAGTTGAGTGGTGCACGTTATCTGGCATAACATTAGCCGTGTCATAGACTAGTAATGAGCAGTTCCAAAGTCAACGTCTTTCAAGCAGCAGCTGGAGGACGAAGAATGCTCGTCTCCACATCAACGACACGCGGCTCGGCAGCTAGGTTTACCTTTTGTTATTATGTGGCCACAATTAACATTTAGGCTAGCAGTCGTTAGGCCGAATGCAAAATAACAAAATCTAGTACGGTCTTTAGTAAATTTACCATCTAATTAGATGATTATTAGTTATTTTTCTCCGGAAAGAATTTACAGTGTTTTGAATATAAAATTACTCAGACATTAGCTGAATTTACTACAGTTATCCTCATAAATTAGGATGTAATGTAAATACCTATTATGTAGAGATTCTACAATGTAATTGCCTTTCAGTACCAAGGCGACTTCAACCGAGGTGCTAGGCTTCCCCACCGTTCTGTGCAACAATTTGCCCTATGCAACACGTCGTCGGTGGAGCGTAGCAACTGATTACTTCTCACTAGATTTACAGCTAAGCTGTCCCTTTTTTATCTGTAGCAATAACTCCATAGTTACAGTAGTGATCTCCTAAAGAGATCAATTACACTAATCCATTGATTTACTGATGCTGTTCAACTTTTCAGTAGTATATTGAGGTGCATTTACCTCCAATTAATATTATATATTCAACCTTATTTACTTTCATATTTGATTTACTCTGGTGAAGAACCAGCACCAGAATAATGCTAGGGATGTGTTAATCATTTAGCATGTAACCCCCCAATTTGTGTAAGTTAATTTGACTCCATTTATACAAGAATTACAGTCTTACTAACATCCATAGGACACTAGTTCTAAGGATCAGTTTTTTCCATTGTCTCTTTTGTTTCCACTTTTCTCAAAAGTGGTGGTCCTTCATAGCTAATCGAAGTTATATATATTTATTAATTATTAGTTATTGGAGTCAGGTTTTCCCCACACCCCATAACACAAAGGGGTGTAAAACATAACAATATCCTGGACTCTCCAAACTCCCACACAGAGGAGCACAACAGTACACAAAAGACAGGTGTCATATACAAAGGAGCAATAAACACACATAGTATAAATAGCATAAAAAGGTACAAGGAATAAAATTTGCACAGAACAAAATAATGAAGCACACACACACACAAACCCATGTAACAAACACAGGGAACAACAACATGCCCGCCACCCAACACACGGAGCGCGAGCAAGGCATACCACACCAAAACACATCTGGCCAAGCAGAAGCCCATGCAGGAGCCAGGAAAGAAAACACACCCACACACAGAACATCCAACAGGCCCAACTGGACCGCAAGATCATTCAAACCCGGACGTTTAATACAACATCACATACAACGGAAGTCACATACAACATCAAATACAACGGAAGTCACATACAACAGAGGGCGCCATCGAAGAACG
The DNA here is from genome assembly GCA_020271785.1 of Procambarus virginalis. Taxonomy (NCBI): domain Eukaryota; kingdom Metazoa; phylum Arthropoda; class Malacostraca; order Decapoda; family Cambaridae; genus Procambarus; species Procambarus virginalis. Next base: position 829,714 of record WNGS01167372.1, on the reverse strand, counting down.
TCAAGACACCCCCAATCTCAAGCGTCCCCTGGGGGAACACCAGCACCCCTGCGGGAGCCACACCTGCAACACCGGGCGCAACCAACTGCTGTATCCCAGATGACGATCTCACATTTTTGGGCGGACGAGGACACTTCTGAAGCTTCAAGGGACTAACACCATGCGACGAATCGCACCGAGCCTCCGACGCCACCATCTACTCTGCCCAACCCTCGCCTCCCTGGAATCCACGTCGGCAGCACCGCCTTCTACACCGCCAGACCCCTCGACCGACGGAGGAGGAACGCCCGCCAAAACCACACTACACGAAGCCTCGATCCTCTTCCAAGGGTGCCCCTACTGTATGACCGATCCTTCAGAGCGCGCTTTCGGCGAGGGGCAGAAGAACTGAACGATTCCACGGAAGGCACATCACCAGCAACAGCAGACGGGTGCTCCACCGCACCAGCCACAGGAACACTGCCAGGCGCACAGTCAGGAGTCATGGGGCCCACACCACCCCCAGCCCCAGGAAGTACACCGTCCCTAGCACAAGGGTCACACCCCATCTCCACACCAACATCAACCAATGCCACGGATTCACACGGATCTCGATGCACCTCTACAAACCGCCATCAGCTGAGTACAGGGAGCAAGAACTTCCAGGCCCGCAGAGCCAACCGGCAAAGCAGACAAGACAGGAGCGGACGAAGAGGCAGGCACGTCAGGTGAAGACACTCCACCAGGCACATCCACAGAGCTCTGACCAATCGGGGACGGCAAGCACGAAAAATCTTCCTCACTGAACATCGACGGGTCCTCCGTTCGAGGAGCACGGCAAACAGCAGCGAAGTGACCCTCCTCACCGTACGTGCACCCATACAGAGCCCCTGCAGTCGTCCACCATGTAGAAGGTTGAATCGATGCCCCGACAACACACCAAATTTTGCGAACACAGCATAAAGCTCCGTCTCAGGAAAGTTTACAGGCACACCGTGGATGCTCACAAAAGTCAAGGGCCCCTACGGATCCGAAACCTCCACGGTGACAGCTGAATTGGGAATAACACGCGACTGCGCATCCCAGAGGCGCACAAACTTCTGGTAGATAATTGATGTGGTGAACGTCACAGCCACACCGGTATGTGAAAGTTTCTCCAAGCCAAGGAGATTGGGGATATCCAAACCCAGTACGTCCAGTAGGGCAATCTCCGCAAGGGACCAGTCAACAGGGGCAGAAAAGTCAAGCCGGATAGTGTCAACACGGCGAACACGGCCACCACCACCTGCCGGGGCCCCGGCCAGGGGGCCGCACCACACCTCCAAACAATGAGCCACCACTCAGCAGCGACGGGTAAGCACTGGCAGGTCAAACCCAACGTCAGCGCCCTCCAGTGGCAGAACAGCGACTTCACCAAACAATTAGAAACAATTGCTCGGAAACGATACTTTCCTTAATGTAGAACTCGATGGTTGGGCGGAATCTTGGGGTTCCTGTATTGCAAGGCTCAGGAAAGATGTACGTGTTGATTATATTGGAACACTAAAACATTTGCACGTCTGTGAGCTAGGTACCCGTTCTGCGTTCTTGCTCGTGTAGCGTCTCCTTACCAAAATGGTATCTCGTGTGCTACTTTCTGCCTAATGGGTGCACTAAGTATGGTAACACTTTCTGGTGACAGCTAGCACATCCGTGTATCTCGACTGCCATGTATCGCCCCAAGCGACGTGTTCTCTCCCAACTCCTCCTCACAGTGGTAGACAGTGGCCCTCCTGGTCACTGTTTACCAGAACAAAATCACAATGGTTTAGGTTAATTTTGTTGTAGGGGCTACTTGCTCCATAACGATACTCTCTCAGAGCAGTTAGATATTCTCGAGTCCAAACGTCATTCCACCGACTTATTACTCGTGACAGGTGTTTAAAGCTCTGAACTAAGTCACTCCTGAATGCGTCCAGTTTTCTTGCTGCGCTGTGTGCTGTGTGGCTGCCTGTGTGTTGTATAACACGGGGCGGAGCAATGGCTCTATTTCGTCCACTACCCTTCCCTTAGTTAACTTATCTTAGAGACCCCAGAGCTTCAGTATTCGCCTTCAGTCCACTCCTCGTGAATCTTAGACGGTTGATCGCCTTAGATACTACAAAACACGAGAACACTGTACTGGTCCCTAGCAAACTCAAGGATCTCAGCTTACTGCCACCACCAAACCGTCATGATCTTGAAGATTAATTAATTGGGGGTTTGGTCCAATCAAATAACCATAGGTTCCTGGGGGTTAATCCCTAAATACTAGGAAAGGGAGATATGAGTTACGTTAAGTGTGGAATTTAAATAAACACATGGGGGATATCTCGGATATTAAAATAGACTCGGCTTGCTGCATATTGGTACTGACTCATTAAATAACCAGACTCGTGGAGACCGCGGTAAAGACAATCATAGATAATTATTGGAAACTCAAAAATACCATAAATATTAAACAAAGTTTATTAAAACAAGGCTCATCAAAACCGAAATAAAAGAATACTCCCTATCTTTTAACACTCCCTAACTGAATATTCCTAAGGGGCAAAAATTATTATTTACTATACTAAACTTCTCAGCATTTTTACCATAAATCTAAGTCAAGATGGTGTCGTTCTGGCTGCTTGGGGGTTGAGATGGTGATCCCAGGTCGCTCCACGCTACACTGACCTAGCCTCCTCTCCTCTAGACTGAAGCTTAGCTAATATCACTCCGCCATGCTTCCCAGGCTTATTAAATTACCAAGCAAGGTTAATTGAACAGACTATTTTATCTACTGGCCAACCCAGATGGTTGAATTCTTATTGAAGCTGATGGTAATCCTATAGGCATCTTGGGGAAAGGCTATTTCCAGTTACAATATTGACTAGTGACCTGAATTTATACTTTATGAATTAATAATATGGGAGGCTGACGTCACTCTCCCTCCCTCTCTACTGACGTCACTTTCTCTGTGACCATATACGAACCCTGATCGTTACTCTACAATCATGTTAACCTACCCTAAGACCTTAAACCAGATTGGTTATTACTGCAACTACTGTATTATTTGAGTTATTCATTACTTGTTGAATTAATACAAGTGAGACAGCCATCTTGTTTCTCTAAACTTGTTAATCCCTTAATCCCTGGGGAGATGACCCATCGTAGCCTCCCAGGTAAAGAATCTCTTCTCACTGCAACTTGTATGAGACCACGTGGTCCCATATAATGCCTATGATCTGAGAATTTATAATTTCTAAGAGAACAAGTTTAGTTTGTTACAACCCCCCTGCAAAGTATATTTAATAAACTTTATTTTTTAATACCAGAAAAAATGAGGTTTAGTATCCAAAACCTTATTTTATACAATAGATAAATCCCATGCCTCTATCAAAAAGCTACTCTATCTAATAAATTACAATCATCAGATTGTTCAGCAAACATCATAAAATAAAAATTACCAATTTCGGCATTTATCCCGACTGTCAGCTGACAGCCCAGCAATTATCTAATAACTCTGGAAACAAAACATCCTACACCTAACTGATATAGCTAAATGCAATCTCCCTAATCTATCCACAAAATCTAGCTAGTAAAATTCATGGGCTCGTCATTAGCCACCCACGTGTGTTCTCTTGAACAGGACACACACCATATCAATCAAAAATATATATACAGTCTGAACTGTTCAGTTTTCGAGGAGAGGAACACTGAACTCCGCGAAGTTCACGCCCGTGTTCCATTCACTCCCCTAAACAATGTCCTCTTGACATTCTCCCAATAAGAACACAACACAGTTTTTATTATATATATTTGTATCTAAACTACTACTAAATCATAGGTTACAGCTGACTGTACAGCCAATTGTCCGCACTCTCAACTGACGAATGTCAATGTTTATTTGGTCCGCCCCTCCTGTCTTCAATATACTGAAAGAAATGACACAACAGATTTTTCTACAACCTTTTGTTCTAGGCTTAGTGCTATCGTCTGGCACACAAGGAGGCTTTCAATTAATGACCGCGTTATATATAAGATTTTTCCACATTTCACTTACCACCCAGCAAACACAAATCATCTAGGAAACGTTCGTCTATCTCTTCCCATAGGCGTGGGAATGATTTACATTGAGAATGGTGCAGGAGAGCCTTTGAGAAACTTTTAATCAAAAAATCCAAACACATAGGTTTTATAATAAATTGTTTTTCTACAACTATTTTGTTCCTAATGTATTGCAAATAGTTTTTACATGTTTAAATATAAAATTTATGGTGTTTTTTGTAAAATTCATTAATAAATTGTGAATGATATTTATTTTCTGAGTGAAACCTTCACAATCCATTTACTTATATATATGATCAGAAAAAAGTAGTTTTCCAAATTTACAAAAAATCGCTCTTTTTAACACAATTTGACTCGTTATGCATTCCACTAAACACTAATATCATGTTTAAATATATAATTTATGTATTATTCCCTAAAATAATTTATATAAATTATAAAAGTTGCTGGAAATTGGTGTGAAAGAATCTGAAAACGTTTTGTTGTCTTATATTGGCGTGTTCTTATTAACTATGTCTCGAGTGCACAGTTTATCAAACAAGAAGATTAACATTCGTCAACCCTTAAAATCTTATAATTATCTTGCTGTTGCAAAATGGGTGAATCTTTAAGAACAGCTAGTATATATGACAAATGGCGTTTTCCCGAACTCAAACATTGTATGGTTTATTATTCAACACATATTTCTAATGACTCTTAGATGTTTACATTCTCTGAAGTATAATTGTGAAGGCTGTGTCCATCACTCTCACCACAGATTCTTAAACTCCTCTCTGCAGGTTCAACTATAATTAATTTCCATTCTGAATCTCCATGGACATTTGTATCCAAAATGAAACCAATGTGGTTTCCTTCAGGGCCTTCAGCCAGCACATTTGCTCATTAATTTCCAGATTCCAACATGGTAGGGGATTTACAGAAATTTTGCTATTCATATTGTTATTTTATAAATATGAATGCATTTCCATATGATAAGACAAATACATGAGTTTATGATAAATTCGTTTTCTGTGATATAACATTGATATGCTCTTTTTTCTTTAAACCGCATACTAAACTACATCACGATCGAGCGTATATATTGCTTTTTAAGAATTAAGCGCCACCACTGACCGCCAATTAAGTGCTCACATCAACAGAGTTGATGTATAAATGTTCAACGCTCAACAGAGTTAGTATAAATGGGGTTAAATCAGAGTTTGAAAATGTTGTAGGTTGAGTACCTCAAGGCTCTGTCCTGGGACCTCTGTTGTTTATAATACTGTATATATAAATGATTTAGATTCAGGTTTGAGTAACAACATTTGCAAATTTGCCGATGATACAAAAATCGGTAGGGAAATAACACAGAAGAAGACTCACTATCTCTTCAAGTTGATCTAAATAGAGTTTTGAAATGGGCAAAAGGTTGACAGATGCAGTTCAATGCTGATAAATGGAAAGTTTTGAGGTTAGGTAATGATATATGATAGAGTTACAAGATACGAGATAGATGGTGTTGTGATTGCAAAGTCGGGTATTTCGAAAGGGAACTTGGAGTTATGATTAGTAAGAATTTAAACCAAGAGATCAATGCATGAATGTTCGTAATAAGGCAAATAGTACACTAGGATTTATTAATCGAAGGGTTAATAACAAGACACCTGGTTTTGTTCTTCAGCTATAGCTTGCTCTTTAAAGCTCTTCATTCCCGTGCTGTCTCTTGGGTGGCTTAATTCTTATCAATCAATCAATTTGTTGCTTTGGTTAGGCCCCATTTTGATTATGCAGTTCAGTTTTAGTCGCCGTACTATAGAATTGATATAAATTCACTTGAACGTATCCAGCATAGTTAATTAACAAAGTTAATTCCCCAATTGCATTCACTGAAAAGGCGAAGAGTTAGGTGTGACATGATAGAGGTTTACAAGTTGATGAATGGACATAACAAATGGGATATTAAAAGTATCAGCACCAGACGAAATAATGGGTATAAATTGCATAAGTTTAGATTTAGGAAAGACCTGGGAAAATACTGGTTCGGTAACAGGGTTGTTGATTTGTGGAACAAATTACCGCCAAACGTGGATTGATTGTTTCAAACGTGGGTTCGACATGTATATGAGTGAGCTTGGGTGGTTATAAGAGTGGAAAAATGTTGTAAGCTGAGTGCCTCAAGCCTCTGGACTGGGACCTCTGTTGTTTATAATAAATATAAATATTTTAGATTAAGGTTTGAGTAGCAGCATTTGCAAATTTGCCGATGATACAAAAATCGAATATCAAAAAATATCAAAATATCAAAAATCGAAAATCCAATATATGATCTGTCTTGATCTTTAATGGACCTATCCTTTTCCTAACCTTTGTTCAATATAACTGAAAAAAACCTTTAGGATTTGCCTTTGCTTAACCTGCTATACGAACTTCAGAGTTAATTTTTTTCAACTTCATAGTGGTGGAGGAATTATTTTTCGAACTTCATAGTAGTGAAGGTGGGCTGCCTCGATTGTTTCAAGCGCGGGTTAGACATGTATATTAGTAGGATTGGGTGGTTGTAGATAGGAGCTGCCTGGTATGGGCCAATAGGCCTTCTGCAGTTACCTTTGTTCTTATGTTTTTGCCCTGTAACCTAAATGGTTACAGAGGCACATATATGGGCTTAGGGACTGAACCCCACAATACATTTAGCTAAACTGGTTACAATCTTGATGATATAGTTACAAAATTCATTATAAGTCGTCACATTCGAGATCGACCATTCGTCGAGTCTTCGATCGTCACATTATCAATGGGTTCGAGATCAACCACAATTACAGTTTCTATGCAGGCGATGAGTCACAATAACCTAGCTAAAGTATGTTGACCAGACCACACGAAGGTGAAGGGATGACGATGGGATGTTGCTTAAGCGTCAGAACGAAAATGTGTATACTCTTTTTACTTTCCTGACCTTAGTTCTCTAGCTACGTATTTCATTTTGGTACCAACGTGTTCGCAATACAATTCTCTAGAAGAACATTAGTAAAAAAGGTCACGAAAGGTATAGGGATACCAGCACCAAATAAATAACTACGGAGATGACTCGCCATGAGCGCCCAACAGCAACAAGATGTTTTTACTCTTGCGATTGTTATCACTTCCACAGTTGTTCTACAGCGTTAATTTTGGTATCAATGGACTCGCAATGAAATTCCCAACACGGTGATATGAATATAAACGTAGAATAATGGTTGCGGCCCACCCGCAAGAGTGTGGGAAATGGCGGAACTGTTACCAAGTATCAGTGATGCTACGACACACGTGTGATACAGAGATTTGAAAGTTTATAATTATTTCACTGTCGTGACATTATTATTCTATGTACGTCATTCATTTTTGTGTCAATGTGTTCGCAATAGAATGTTCTATGAGCCCGTAGGAAAAAAAAACAACAAAGCGTAAGTTAGAATAGCACCAAATATAAAACAACGTGGAACATAACCAACCCTACCTAACCTAACCTAACCTAACCTATCTTTATAGGTTAGGTTAGGTTAGGTAGCCTAAAAAGTTAGGTTAGGTTAGGTAGTCGAAAAACAATTAAGTCATGAAAACTTGGTCTATTAGGCAAATCGGGCCTTGCATAGTAGGCTGAGAAGTGCGTTCTGGCTACTAGGTACGACATATATATATATATTTATATATATATATATATATATNACACATAATTACACACTCATATACAGATATATATATATATATATATATAAATATATATATATTATATATATATATATATATATCGGAAAACCACAAAGAATTGGAGCTCAAAGAATTGGTTTTCCGCATACACATGATCAGTGTTTAGTGATCGTCAATTGCATATAATATATATATATATATATATATATTATAATATATATATATTATATATATATATATATATATATATATATATATCTATATATGTATATTTATATCTAACATAGATACAAGATAGATTGACGTTGTAATGTTCAATTATACAATGTATGTATGTATGTGATGTAACTATATAACCTGAGCTTGTAAAAGCATCTTAATCACCTTCAGTGGTTAAGTTCTTAATTGCACAGTAGTTTCTCTATCAGCTATCTCACCCGTCAGAGTAAAAGAGACAAATGTATGTGTATGTATGTGTGCTTACCTAATTGTGCTTGCGAGTGTTGAGCTTTGGCTCTTTAGTCCTCTTTGGTCATGTGTGTGTATATATATGTATATATGTATCTATGTATATGTGTGTGTGTATGCATGTGTATAAAGTATATGTGGAAGCTGATCAGAATTACATTTCACTTTGTAAATGCACATTAATAACACTATGTAAAAGACACATCGAACATTTTATGTAGGGCATACGTAAATCTGTGTATCTATGCATTTACGTATGTAGCTTAGCCCCGCATTTTAAAAGCACTACAATCACCTTCTGTGGTTGATTGTTCAATAAATCCCTGAACCATATGTTTAACAAATCTCTCACCTTGTCCATAGAGACAGAAGAAAATGTATATATGCTGGTTAGCATTATAAATGTGTGGCCACGTCTGTGGTAGAAAATAATGTTAATAAAAAAATCTTCACGGCTGAACTTAATGCCATTTTGTATGCTCTTCAACTGCTATCTCGCTGTCAATCTTCCTTTGTTGTTTTAGTTGACTCTAGCAGTGCCCTCGTGGCTCTGTAGTCCTTTAATCTTGTCCATCCTGTGGTAGTTGAAATTCAACATTGGCTGTTTATCTCCTGCAATTTGAGACGGTAGAGTTTTGCTGGGTTCACAGCCATATTGGTGTTCCCTTAAATGGGTGTGCGAACGCTGCCGCTAAGGAGGCTATCAACACTTGTCCCATTTCCCGCAAAATTTTCCTTATTTAGACTTAAACCCAGTTATTAATTCCCCGATCCGTGCCCGCTGGCAGGATCGATGATCTTCTGTTAATGGTAACAAGCTGCATGCTCTTAAGGGTAGCATGTCCATATGGCCTTCTTCCTACCTCCATAACCGGCGGTGGGAAACGGCTCTGGCGAGGATACAAATTGGTCATTCACATTTAATTCACGGGCTCTTAATGGAGTGCCACCCTGCTCCGTATTGTCCAAACTGCATTGTCCCTCTTACGGTTGTGCAATATCCTTGTTGATTGTGCTTATTTCCAGGATGTGCATGTGTCTTGCTTTCAGACTGTCCCTCGATAGAATCCTGGGTGAATCAGATACCTTTGATATCGTTCACATTGTGCGCTTTTGTTCTCGTATTAGCATCCTTAGTGATATTTTTTTTTTTATTACATGCAAGCATGCAAGTATAAGGCAATAAATACAATAAAAAGAACAGAAGAAACAAAACAAAAAGAAAAAAAACACCGGCCAGAAGGACCGACAGCACAGCAAAAAACAAACAATATCAACAAAACATAAGAGAAAATAGCGTAAACAGGCTAACAATACCCAAAACACAATAACACATAAAACAAGACAAACATCATAACACACAGAGAAAGCATAAGGAGAACAAAGAAAAAGAATTAAAAAATATATAAAATAATAAAATCATAAAACATACAACAAGCCAAGAAACATAAACATAAGCAACACATGGCACAATAACAACACAAACAATAAACAAAAACATGCACAACCACTTGCAGTACAAGAAATATAAGGAGAGGCACAAGCACAGAACACAATAGGGCAAACAGCATAGCCAGAGGGGCACATAATACAACAGAATCAAAGAAACAGATAATCAGGAAATGGTATAGCCACATGCTAATTATGTTAAAAACATAAGGACCACAATAAACAGGGACATTGAGAAACTAAACATTACACCGGCCTGAAGGGCACACAATAAATACATCACATAGCAGAACATACCACAAGTCCTATGTATACACTAGACACACAGCAATCACACAAACTATCAAGAGTGCGCATACTTATCCGCCCACTCTGCCGCCAGGAAACGAACACAATATGCCTCCCAAAGCAACAGGATGTCATCCAGAACAGGGTGAGCATGGGCCGTACGAGAATCAGGCATCAAGTCCGGCACGCCCTGAACAAAAACCCGAGCCTGCAGAACCCAGACAGTCGAGGGGCACCACGGAACAGGCTGCACGCGGTCAATAAAGTAAAATGACAAAGGGTAGTTCGTCCTATCATACGCCACGCCGGAGGCCAAGACGAGAGGGACGGGCGTCCCCCTACGGGCCTGGGGCAACGGGCAGCGCACCTGTAACCTCCTTGGCAGCCCCACAGGGCTCCGCGGCAACCACCGGACGTGACACCTGCAGGGGCTTCCTACGCCGAACATCCTTCTTCAGCAACAACACGAGGTCGCGGCCCGCACCAGCACCCACACCACCTACGTCCGGAGGAGCTACCACCTCCCACTGCGGAGAGCCGTCTGCAGAAGAAGCAGGAGGTGAATCATAATCACAATCGTCGTCATCAGCAGGCACATGGACGTCATCGACCACCATCGACACAGAGCGTGAAGCACCCGGATCCACCACATCATCGCCCGAAGACCCACCGGCGTCGAAATCCTCCACATCAGCCCAAGCAGTAGAAGAACGCCGGGACCGCTTGGGCACCGGGCGCACATCCTCAGAGCCGGAGGCGGACCCAGAACCACGGGCATCACAAGACGTGCGAACCAATGCCAGTCGCATGACGGCAGCAGCCTCAACCGCAGGGGGAACCGGGCCGCACACAACAGGACGCTCCGCAGCCCCCCCAGCACCCAGCTCAGCCGAAACACCCGGCGAAGGCATAGGGCCAGACGCAGCAGCAGGAGATGAGGAAGACGAAGACGTCGACGACACGCAGAAACCAACTGGAAGACCCCCGAGAGCAGCTGTGACAGTGACATGGGCAGGAAGATCAGCCGATGGCATCGGAACACCCGGAGGAGGAGCCGCACCATCAGGAGGACTGCCGGGCGACGCAGGGGGAGGAGGAGCCGCACCATCAGGAGGACTGCTGGGCGACGCAGGGGGAGCCGCAGCAGCCAAAGGGACGTCAACATCCTCGCCCACGGAATCCACCCCAACAGGGAGCGGCGGGAAATCATCCTCCCGGAACAGGTTCACAGGAGCGACAGCAGCCTCCGAGCACCCGGCAGCCTGATGCCCCCACAGGCCACACCGAAAGCAGGTACGGGGCTGCCGGGCATAGAATACCCGGACGTAGTACCCCAGAAGCCGAACCGAGGAAGGGATGTCAGACCTCAGGCGCATCCCAAGGGTACGAATGTTCGTCCTCATACCCTTATACCTCCCTGAGGACAGCGTGTGCACCCGCACACTGACGACTGTGCCAAACTGCTGGAAGTAACGCCGGAGTAGAACTTCGGGAAACTCCAAGGGCGCCCCGTGCACACTCACGTAGGTCAGGGCACCACTATGGTCTGTAATGGTCACAGAGCCGGCACCATCCGGCAGCGACAAGGAACGCCCCTCGTAATGGCGGAGGAAAGCACGATACACCTCCACCTCCGCCAACTTGATAATAACCCGGTGAGCAGTTACCAGCTCAACTCCGTAAACGTCGTCGACCGGGACATGGAGCATGTCACACATGACAAGCTCAACTAAAGGGTAGCCAACGCGGCCTGTAAACTCCAGTCCCACGGAGTTTACTCTTGTCACAGGAAGGAGAGGAACTCCCATCGCAAGCGTGTGCCGTCAACACCGGCCAAACAGCCACCAGTCAGCAGGGAGGGTAGAGACACCCACACCCCCTGCAGGCGAAAACTGTAACCTCCCCAAACTACCGGAGCGGCCAGACGACACGTCTGCACCCCACGGCAGCTCAGGTGGGACTCTCCATCCTTAGTGATATTGTTGCCTTTTGAATATCCAGCACATTTGATAGTGCTACATAGCCTTCCTGGCTTGGTGCTTTATTTTGATAATTACTCACTTTATCAGATTAGTGTTAACGGTTCCAGATTTCCCCTGGAAGCCATGTTGGCTCCATCAGAATTCGATCATTAGCTGGTCAAATTAGTCAAATTATCAGGGAAATTGTACATGAATATGTTAACAGAAAATTTGAAAAAAAAAAAATTGAAAAGTTGCCTTCGGACAACGGGTGTTGTAACGCTCAATATAGGAATACCAAAACTTACGTTTTTAAGTTCATGTGCTTATAAATTGGCATCACAAACAAGTTTTGGGGTCATAGAGGGCTTATTTTGATACCATATATGAGTGTGGGAGCCTTTAATACTATACTGTTGAGACGTAAATGAAGGAAACATCTCGTTTAGTCAGTGTCAAGTTTGCAAGAAAGTTAAAAGTATTTTAAATTTAAAAAAAGTGAAACAACCTCATGCGGGCAAGAATTAAAATTGTTATAGATTTTATAGAACTTTACTGTAATTGACATTACAAATTAGTGAGAGGCAACTGATCGCCGAGCCGCAGGCAGAGTAGGTGCTGAGGCGACGCTCACTGACACGGGCACAGGCCATTACAGGGCGGTGTTACAGGTTACTTGGGTGTTGTCTTCATGGCCGCTCGACCATCAATACAAACCGTACCCCGACTACGACCAACAGCTGCTGCTGTTGCAGCAGACGGGACTTGCGACCCCAGCAGATCAACGAGTGGTTCACCAATGCTCGCCGACGGCTGCTCAACTGGCAGAAAGCAGATCAGACTAGCATCCAGCTACCTAACAAATAGGAACAATCTAGCCAAAGAGTAGAAATGGAAAAATTTACAATGCGTAGTTAAGAGGGAAATAGAGGGTTTCCAGATTTATAAAGAGGATGGAATTCGTAGGTCCTGTTAATGAACTTACACCCAAGTTCACTGTCCAGGCTGAGGTTTTATTGGGGGTGTCAGTGAGAAATACTCCCTCAGAAACGGTCACCAGTACTATAATGAGCGCTTAACATACAAATATAGCGAAATCAGGTCACAATAGCAAAAAATAAATAATATGAAAAGTTAGTGTAGGTATTAATAGAAAACAAATAAATTTTGTTCATCTGTAAGCTTGCAGTAATTGATTTGAATTTCTCTGTGATCTCACTGGCATCATACCTTCATTAAATCATCCTGTAGTTATTAATAAATGTTTGTCCTGGCCGAGTCAGTGTGAAATTGCGGTTACGGCATCAACACGCCACACGTTTTATACTTTAAAATATTTTGGTAAATACATTTTTTACATTATGAGACGATTTTTTTTTGCCTTGGTTCTGGGCGTGCCGGGCTGATGGTGAGTCTGAACGTGTCCTCTTGGTTACACTATGTATGTTGACCCATATTTTGTTGAGGTAGTACTTTTTGTAACTATGTGGACCATTATACATATATTGACCTAAAAGGCAATTCGATAGCAAAATTTGGCACTATTCATTATAGTCTGAAAAATAAAGCTAAACACTTAAACATATGTACTATATTAGGCCTCGAAAAGCATGTATTAGGCCTAGGAATGGTAGATTAGGTTAGTTAGGTAGTCTTTGCAACATAAGTACATAATTGTTCTAGTTTGTCCAAATTCAATAGTACCGATTTCTACTTTCTAATCGTCTTTTAACTATATATATATATATATATATATATATATATATATATATATATATATATATATATAATGTACGATGGTTTTCATTGTTACTAAAAGTACTACCTAAGCAGGAGGATGGACTGCGTGTGTTATATCATGCAGGAGCGGCCTCACATCTCAGGGTCGTCTCACAAGGCTAAACTTTTTTTCTTTTTATTTGTAAAACAAATTAAATACAGCATAAAAGACACCGAATCACCAAAAACCAAGCATAATCGCTACACCACATATCATCAGAATCATAAAACAAAAAAGCAACACAAAACATACACAGTAACATCTCACAGTAAAGCATATAATAACAAGGAACACAGAATGACAATAACACAGATAACAATATAACATAACAATATAACACAGAGCAATATAAAATAAAAGTGAAACCAAAGAACAATTAAAAATACCAAGCAACATAAAAAAAAACAAAGTTGCACTACCCAGACGGGGAGCACTAAAGGTGTCAGTAACGACAAAAGCGTACAAAGAAACACAATGAAACCAAAAGTAAAAAACAAAAAAAATACATATATACAATGGAAAACAAACGCAAAATACACGCACCATGTGTCACACCACTCAACAGCAGACGTCATACCACACAACCAGAACACAAAACACGCACACGACACACAGCACAGTCAAAGAAAAATACACAGAAACAAAAACAACAGGCCTCAAAAGCCAAATAAAGATACATCGGAACAGGCCCATGCAGGAGCCAGAAACAAACACCCACACCACACATTCGCACACATAAAAATACACACCCGTGCACGGAGTTTGTGTTGCTGCTCGGCTGCGTGTTGACGTGGCAAGTTTGACATGAGAGGCCTTCCCGCCGTTGTGCGTGTGAATTCCGTGGGCTTGGAGTTCACTAGTCGGGCTGGATACTCAGACGTGGAGCTGGTTATGTGTGACATGCTTCGTGTCCTGGTGGAGGCTGTGTTTGATATTGAGCTTGTTACTGCCCACCGGGTTGTTCTCAAGTTTGTGGGGGAGGAGGAGTACTGTGACTTCCTCCGTCGGTACGAGGGGCGTACGTTGTCGTTGCCGGGTGATGCCGGCTCTGTGGCGATCTCGGATCGTAGTGGTGGCCTGACTTATGTCAGCATCCATGGTGCGCCCCTGGAGTTTCCTGACGACCTCCTACGGCGTTACTTTGGGGGGTTTGGTACTGTTGTCAGCGTGCGAGTGAACACGCTCTCCTCGGGCCGGTATGCTGGAAGATGAACGAACATTCGCACGTTGGGAATGCGCCTGTGGTCGGATATACCTTCTTCTATCTGGCTTATGGGATACTACATCCGGGTGTATTATGCCCGGCAGCCTCGTACCTGTGTCCGGTGTGGCCTGTTGGGGCATCAGGCTGCAGGGTGCTCTGCTACCCCAGCTGCTCCTGTCAACTTATTCCGAGAAGAGGATTTCCCGCCGCTCCCGCTGGAGGCTGCCTCTGGAGATGTTGTGGAGGTGCAAGTCCCGTTAGCTACTGCAGCTCCCCCGGCGACGCCTGACGTTTCTGCGGTTGTTGCCGGCCCTTCTCCGGGTATTGCGGTACCGTTGGTTGGTCTGCCTGATCCTGTCCCTTTCCTCGCTGCTCCCGTGGGCCTTCCTGGTGCTCCCTGTGTGGCGTTGCCGTCTTCTCCCTCGTCTTCAGATGCTGCGCCTGGCCCTGTGTCCGTTTCTCGGGTCCCGGATGTGCTGGGTGCTGGGGTGGCTGTGGAGCCTCCTGCGGTGTGTGTCCCAGTTCCCCCTGTGGTGGAGGCTGCTGCCGTTCTGTCTCGGGCGTCGGTTCGTCCAGCGTGTGGTTCCTGTGTTTCTGGGTCCGCTTCCGGCCCTGACGATATCCGGCCGGTGCCCAAACGTTCCCGGCGTTCGTCTTCTGCCTGGGCCGATGTTGGTGACTTTAGTGACTGAGTCTTCGGGTGTTGCCGGTGTCGATACGGATACGTCCATGTTTCCACAGCTAGTGGTGGTGGAGGTCCATGTTCCTGCCGGTGCTGGTGCCTGTGTCTCGGACGTGCATTCGGTTCTTTCTCTGCCAGGGGTCTCTCCGCATTGGGGGGTGATGGCTTCCGCTGCCAGGGATGGTGTGGACTCTGGTGCTGGGCGTGGCCTGGTAGTGAAGTTACGGAGGGATGCGCGCCGTCCGGATTCCCTGCTGTCGTCTGGTGGTGTGCCCGGGGCCACGGGTGCCCCTGTGGTGGTGTCCTGTGGCCCGTTCGCTCCTGTGAGGATGCGAGTTGGGGTCCTGGAGGACGTGTTGCCGGCGTCTGTGATGCCGCCGGGTCACTGGACGGAGTTTGTTTGTTTGAGGACTCATTTGGGTCCCCTGCTTGCGGGTGTTTGTTGCCCCGGTTCCGGATGTTATGGAGTCCCCGGTGGGTGGACGGGACCCTGGCGGTGGGTGCTCTGGGAAGCATTCAATGTACGGTCCGCGGGCCCAGTTCCCGGGCAAGTATGTACCTGATTTCCTGTGTATTTGCTCTGTGAAATGCTGTGTGCCTCTCTGGCTGCTTGTTTTCCCCTGTTTTATTTTGTGCTTGTGCCTCTCCCTTTGTGCGTTTCCTTGCCATGTGGCGTCTTAGTTTCTAGTGCTTGGCGTCTCTCGTTCGCGTTTTGGGTTGGCGTTTCGCCTTCCTGGCTTCGGGTTTCACCCCTTACCGGGTCCGCCGGGGCATCCGATCCCACGATCGTCGTCACCCCTAACTCANATATTATTGAATCTTTAAAAAACGAAGAAATATTATAATATTATTAACTTATTAGTGATGTAATACTAATATTTTCCTGCCACGATCAACCATCACCCACAAGCCATCATCTCCCCCCCCCCTCATTCTCTCTCCCTTTCCCCCATTCCATCATCGCTGTTACAGCGAGCTCCGGCAGCACTGCACACAGCATGAAATATACATATAATATAAGTATAATGAATACAAAGCAATACACGTGTATATAATGCCATTTTAAAAAAGATATTGACTCTTGACACTTAAATATATGACCTCAGCGTATCCAGTATGATCTGGTTAGGCAGGGTCATAACACAGTCATCACCAGCATTAACTCTTCAGTCATCACCAATACTACCTCATCATTGTCATCACCATCATTACCTCATCACAGCCATCATAATCATTACCTAATCACAGTCGTTACAATCATCACCACTGTGTCATCACCATAGAGTCATCACCATAGAGTCAACAACATAGTCATCGCATGTCTAAAATTCTAAATTATTTTTAAAATCTGGAGCACAAAGTAATGTGTCATTTTGTACTCCGTTCTTATTGTCCCCGAGTGTGAGAGGTGCAGTGTGTATAGTTAGTGTCCCCGAGTGAGAGAGGTGCAGTGTGTATAGTTAGTGTCCCCGAGTGAGAGAGGTGCAGTGTGTATAGTTAGTGTCCCCGAGTGAGAGAGGTGCAGTGTGTATAGTTAGTGTCCCCGAGTGAGAGAGGTGCCGTGTACAGCTAGTATCCCCGTGTGTGCACTCCCTACTGTCCGCACATCCACATCTAGGAAGAGTACATCTGCTACGGTTTACATGTCTGCCTCTGATAACACCTCCCACTACCACAGCTCCTGCTAAAGAACGACGAACGCAGCTTCTGTGAGCAGCAGGTGTGGCTCTACATGTGTGGGTCCCTGCTAGCGACCCTGGCCCTCCCGCTCCAGACGGACGTCACCACTCTTCCCCAGCTACTGCAGGCGAGTCTCCCTCCCGCTCCAGCCTGACGTCCCCTCCCTTCCCCAAGGAACCACTATATTTCATCTCATATTAACTCAGTGTCATGTAGTCTGGTTGTGAATAATTTTTAGCGGTTCATTTATTGCTATGCTCATTTTATTTAGATGTGATTCCAAGTTTGTAGTTATTTTAATATGTTGTTTCGGTATGTTAAAGTCTGGAAGCCGTGTTAGTCAAGCAAGAATTTTATAATTAGGTAAAAGAACACAACGGGTCCGTCAAATGTGCTATATACTTAGTCACACTTAAAACTTGATGCTAATATCATATCAATAGCTCAGTCCAAAATTAAACTTGATTATCCTTAGGAATAACGGCAAAACCTTCAACTTGCCACCAGCTTCCTTTTGCCGTAGAGACCACTAAAGATTGGGGCTTTCAGATAAATTCAGGTATTCTGAGTAATGAGTGTAGAAAAATGGTAAAATTTACTTGTTCACCTTCAAATGCAAAAAGTTTTCTTTAATTCTAACAACTAGAAATTTTTAATGGAAGACTTAAGCATTTATTGGGAACAACATAAAGAGACAAAGTGACATAGGGTTGCCTCTTTGTCGGGGAAACAAAGCTTGTACTTAGGTTAAGGAACATTTCCCCAGGCCACAGCAAAATACATCATAACATTACTTTACATAACGTACTATTATTAATATTAATATTAATATTATTATTATTATTATTATTATTATTATTATTATTATTATTATTATTATTATTATTATTATTA
Organism: Procambarus virginalis; assembly: GCA_020271785.1. Lineage (NCBI taxonomy): Eukaryota > Metazoa > Arthropoda > Malacostraca > Decapoda > Cambaridae > Procambarus > Procambarus virginalis. Next base: position 811,598 of record WNGS01167372.1, on the reverse strand, counting down.
TTATACCGTTATCACGACCATGCAGCACGTTGATGAAGAAAAAACATGGAAGCAGTGAAGCACGTAGACGTTCCTCACCCGCGGGAGCCGCGGTAAACAAAACACATAAGAACCATGTCTTAGGAATAATCAAACTTTAAACAGCAAGAAAAGAAAGTGGTTATTCAGCAACCAAATAAGCCAAAGTTTGCTTACCATAGGTAGTACCTGGACATGACTTTCCACCGCCGCCCATTGGATGTATGGGCTTGCATTATTGCAATATTAGTAAATTTGTTTTTGTCGAGACTGGAAGCTTATGTATTTGTATACATAGGCTTGTATCATGTCTCCCTCCCAAAGTCGAACTATTGACCTTCCCTAGCATACAACCCCACAATATCAAAAGGGGAGACATGAACACCACTTACAAAATTCTCAGACATTTGACAGGGTGAAAAAAGACAAACTATTTAGCACGGGCGGAACACGAACAAAAGGACACAGGTGGAAACTAGTGACCTAATGAGCAACAGAGATATTAGACGGAATTTTTCAGTGTCAGAGTACTGTAGTTAACAAATGGAATGCACTAGGCAGCGATGTGGTGGAGGCAAACTCCATACAATTTCATATGAAGATAAGATAGAGCCCAATAGGCTCAGGAATCTATACACCAGCTGAGTGACAGCTGCAAGGCGGGACCAAAGAACCGAAGCTCAACCCCGCAAACACAACTAGGTGAGTACAACAGTTTCCTATCGCCCGAGTACCTACTTACGGCTTGGTGAACAGCAGCATTTGGTGAAAGGAAACACGCGCAACCATTTCTATCCCGGCCGAGAATCGAATCTGGGATCCCCGATTGTGAAGTGATAACAATTTATCTATGATCAACTATAATAGGAGACTATAATAGGAATATAATACAATTACATTTCAATGTTTTTGATTGCATAGATAAATTGAATTTTCATAGATTTTGATTTGTTTGCATTTTGATTTAATTATTTTGTGTGAATTGAGTTGGAATTGAGCTGTGTTGTTTACCAGACCGTTTATTTCGTGAGTATAGTTTATTTTTATATTTTTTTCATATTTTCATTTCATTTTTAACTGTATTTCTTATATTTCAGTGATGGGAACATCAGATCACTTGATGTTCCCAATTTTCTGATGGGAACATCAGACCATTTGGGAAGGCATCGGACGAGGGAGTGGGGAATGATGGGGATGACGAGGGGAAGGAAGTGAGAGATGGTGGGGAGGACGAGGGGACGAGTGAGGGAGGGAATGGTTGGGAGGACTGGGGGACAGGGAAGGTTGCTGTGGCTTAGCAACACACACGCGTTGCTGAGCCACAGCAACGCGTGGCCAGGCAATGCTAGTCTTTATATGTAACTTCTAAATCATGTTAATAACTTGCATATATATTGCTTTTAAGCGGAAAAAACACATTTGAAGAATTAGGGAATGCTGAACGCGTTTTCGGCTCAATTCCCCTTGATCAGAGCACGATAGAGAGAGTCTATATCTTGCTCTTGACTATCTTCACTCTCTATCTTGCTCCGATGAAGGCGAATTGAGCCGAAAACGCGTTCACCATTCTTCAAATTGGTGTTTTCCGCATACATGGATAAGTGGTTTGTGGTCGTTGTTGCATAATGTCATTAATATTTTTGTTATTTTCAGCATTATTAATATAATGCAAGTGTTGGTAATGATAATTATTATCACATACAGAGTTTGTTGGAGAACCACATCATGAGTCTCCGTGTGGCGGCCGCTGTAGTATCGTCAGCTCTGGCTGGGCTCTGTGTCCCTTTTATTGTTAAAAGCCTCGATAGCATCGCTAAGGTGAGAGGAGAGAGAGGGAGAGAGTGTGTGTTAGTGCATTTATCACACGTTTTGAGAAACTGTTTTCAAATTACCGATTAACACAACTTTTGAAGTATAGCCACTAAGCCCCCCCCCCCCCTTGCCCTGTTACAAGCCCAAACTAAGAGATCATTTAAAATTATCATAATTCTAGCCTTAATGTGAGCCTTAAATTAGTGTGTGGGCTGACTACAGGACTACCTAGCGGCGCTCAACAACCTGCTACTCTCGGTGGTGACGGCGGCGGTGTTCCCGCTCCACTTCACCATCAGCTGGGTCTTCGGGGTGTCCCTCGGGGTCCTGCTCCTCGGTATATGGCTCTATGAGAGAAAGTTCATCTTCAAGGAGCCCTGATCCTGCCCCTCTCTGTGAGTATATAAATATATATATATATATATATATATATATATATATATATATATATATATATATATATATATATATATATACAGGTTCACTGTAAGTACTTGTTAGCGAATGGAAAGTTTAGGATAATTTAGGGCTCATGTAGACAGTTGCTGTTATCTTTTGTAAAGTATCAGTTTAATGTTATCTTATTGGAGCTATTAAAACGTGATAACCTTATGGATATTATGATGGTCTTATCACTAGTCTGATTGTTTATCCCCATCAACAATCTTTCCTGTCTCCCACAGTCTCCCACCTGCACCCGCCCAAGTTAACACCCTCGCCAGCATACGCGCGCACGTCAGCACCCACACCCATGTAAACGCCCATGTCAACACCCACACCCACGTAAATGCCCATGTCAACACCAGCGTTCATATCAACCCTCACATCAACGCCCCCACCATCGTCCACGCCAGCGTCCACGCCCACGTTTCTAATGGGCACCTAGGAACGAGTAACTTAAGCTCAATGTCGAATCAACGTTATCAACGTTGATCCGACGTTGAACCAACACCGCTCTTTGATACTGTAGCCAGTGGGTTCATACCGGAGCAGCTCTTGCCGCTCCAGAAGGAGGGGGACAAGAGAAGCTAACTCCTGGTTCAACAGGTAATGTTGGGAAGTTGAAGGAAGGAGAACAAGTGTGGTACAAGTACCAAGAGCTGGCAACAAACGACAATAGAAAAGTACTATAGAGCACCAGAAATGGCATTGTGACAAAAGTTAAGGGCGAACCAAATCTGTTCTATAACCATATAATGAGAAAAACAGCGAGACATCAAGAGAAAACAAAGAAAAGTCTCACTGAAAACGATAACGAGGTATGTGAGGAACACAACAAAATATTTCAGGAGGTATTTAGAGTAGAACCAGCATGGAAAGGAAATCTGCGAGATGTAAAGCCGGGGAAAAAACAATGCATGATATTATAGTCATGACAAAAACTAGATGTGACAATATCAATGGGACCAGATTTAATCTCATCATGACTGTCGAAAGGGGTTATATAGGTACTTTGTTACTCATTATCTAACATTTTTATATAATGCTTGCGACAGGAAAAGTGTAGAGAAAGTAAAGCATAGTCCCAATATTAAAAAAAAGGGTATAGACAGGAGTCACTAAATGACTGACCGGTGTCTTTGACAAGTATTCCTTGTAAAGTGTTGGGGAAAGAAATCAGGTTGAGAATGATGGAGCAACTGGAGAGGTCCAACTATTTGACAAAATGTTAGCAAGGATTTCGAAATAGAACGTTGTGCCTGATAAACCTAACTTGAGTTCCGTGAAAGGGTAACTAAAATAAGACAGGTTTTCCTAGATTTGCAAAAAAAACTTTTGACATTGTTCCTTGTGAAAGGCTGGCGTACAAGATGGATACACATACTGGGATAACTGGGAAAACACTGAACTGCGTACAAAAAGCACATGAAGGACATAATGCAAAAAATCAAAGTCACAGAGGACGTTTGAAACTAGTTGACTGTAACAAGTGGGGTCCCACAAGGCTTGGTCCTGGGACGCTGCTGTTCCTAATTCTTGTGAACGATCTACCCGAGGGAGTGAGCATGTACATATCAATGTTTCCAGTTGCCGCAAAGCTGATGAGGAATACAAACACAGAGGAACACTGCAGGTAGTCACAGCAGGACCTATAGGCAAACTCCAGGAGAGGGTAAACAAATGGTTGCTGGAATTTAATCCCAACAAATGTAAGGTAATGGAAATGGAGGAAATTAAACCAGGAGGCATCTATACCATGCCGGGAAGGCAACTATAGGAATCGGAAAGATAAATATTTGGGAATGGATATAACTCCAACACTAACACCGGAGACACTCATGAACAGGACAACAAGGAAGCATATTGGGCGCTGGAAAACATAAAAACATCGTTTTGAAACCTAAATCACGACTGCTTCAAGGCACTGTACCTATAAGTCGCACCTTGTGAAGCACAAAACCAAAACTGAAAAGGACAGATATTTTCAACAAGAGTGCTCCCAGACGTGCTAAGTGATGAGTACAGACTAGAATCTCTCAACCCTAGAGGAGAGAAGAAACAGAGACGATACGATCAAAACATGGGACACAGTGGACTGTGATAACCTCTCCAGATTAAGAGAAATTAAGACAAGAGGACACAGGTGGAAGCTGGAAACGCAAATGAGCATAATGAATGTGAGGAAATACTCGTGCCCTGTGCGGGAGGTCAACAAGTGTAGAGCACTGAAACAAGTTGTAAAAGGCACCTCCAGCCACAACGTTAAGACAGATTCGACAATTCGAACGTTAGAATAGTTAAGTTACAACAGGTTCAACAGGTTCATCAGGGCCAGTAGGCGCGGCGTAAACAACTAGACCTCATTCCCTCGTAGTCAGTGATGGGTAATCCTGTTACGTCAACACACACCCCAATGTCCACGCCCACGCCTACACTGACATGCAACTTAACTTTCAACCGCATTCAAATGAAGTTAAAGTAAAATTTTAGAAGTTAAAGAAATTTATGAAATGGTCCAATGATTTGTTCTTACTGATAAACCATAAGAACATAATAAGCGAGCCCACTGCAGATGTTCACTGATGTGTGTTAAATAAAACACATGTGTTATATGTGTTTTTTCTACCCTAAGCTCATTATAATAAGACCAAGCTATTTTTACTACAATAGATCACTTCCTTATTATGTCTTGCAGGACAAAGGTCGTAGATCTCTGCACTCTTGACTCTTGTAATGAGCCACAGAAACCTACACAGAGGGCTTTGTCAATCGTGAGACTGTAGAGGCGGTTGCCCAGTACATTGCTGATGGTACGCCTGTCTCTCTCCGTCAGAAACGTAAGACTGGCTCCTCTTCATCTTCCTCCCTGGCGGGAAAGAAGGCTCCAATATATTCCTCACCTTCCGACTCGGACACTATCCCTTTTTTCCTTCTTCCCCTCCTATATCAGTGGCGGAGACGCCTGTCCCCTGCTACGGAGCTTTTCTTTGTATTGATTCTCTTGGATGCTGCCCTGGATCCAGTGCACTCTCCTGTTTCTGTCCTTCCTTCCTGCCCCCGATTTCCTTGACCGCTCCTCTCCGATGTCTCCTCAAGCACCGGACTCTGTCAGTCCGCCTCTGGTCCGTCCTCCCACTCCCTTGCCTTCATTATCTTTGCTAGCTTTATCTATGTCCCAGCACCCCGATTTCACTGATCCTGATTTTACTTTGTTTACTTCTTTACCTTTGTTTCTTCATTGTTATCTCTGTTTCTGTTCTTTCTTTTGACTGTTCTTCGAATGGAATATTTGTGGTTTTTATGCCAACTTGTGATCATGCAGTTTTTACCGCTCTGTGTTTGACTCCAAGAGCCGATACTTGGCGCTCGTCCTGGTCACTTCTGTGGTTATTCTTGCTCTCTCTTCCCTTTCAGATTTTGCTGGGGCTCATAACTCTATTGGTCTCTTGATTTGTCATGATATTCCCTTCGTCCCCCAACTTTTTCTGTCGTACATTCGGTGCTTTGCAGCCCGTATATTTGAGAGTAAATGGTATACAGTCAGTTCCATTTATCTCCCCACAAATTTCCTCCTTTCTCTTTCTGATCTTAAACACCTGTTGGGCTCCTTATCAGAGCCTGGGCTCAATTTGGGTGATTTTAACTGTCAAAATACCCCCCTGGGAAGATGTCCTGACACACCCGGGGCCGCCGCCTAGAACCGTTTGTCCTCTTCTTCCTCTGTCTCTTCTCAATTCTGGGGAACCCGCTCATGCTGACTCCCTCACTCGCATCCTTTTCTGTACTGATCTTTCTCTGTTTATCTTCGTTTTGTTTAGAATTCACCTGGCGGGTTCTTGATGACCTACATAAGTGACCATTTCCTCCTCCTTGTTACCTTCTTCCTTTCACCCTCCCCCCTCTCCTTCCCTAGGTTTCAGTTTGAAAGGGCTGACTGGAACCTCTTCATCTTGAGCACTACTCTTTCCGACCTCTCTGGTCTGCCTCTCCTTCGACTCCTTCTTTTTCTTGACACCGTCTGTGACGCTGCTCTCTGCTTTGTTACTCGCTTTACCTTCCGGGGCGTGCGGAAGTTCGTTCCCTGGTGGAATCCAGACTCTGCTTGGGCTGTCCACTGAAAGCGTGCAGCCTGGAAGAAACACGGTCACCGACAGACGCCCGATTCTTTTATTTTGTTTCGGAAGGCCAGTGCGGTGGTCCATAGAACCATCCATACGGCTATGCGTGAGAGTTGGGGATCTTTCGTTTCCCTCATTACAACTGACACTCCTCTGCCCCCTGATATGGGAAAAAATCCGCAAGATAGTGGGTAAGTTTGTTCAAGATGTCTTGCCAGTCCTTTACATCTGTGGTTCTACTGTGGCGGATCCGGTGTCGGTCGCGACCGAACTGGGTTCGCACTTGTAGACTGTTAGCTCCGGTTCTCATCTTCATCTTAATTTCCTTACTGGCAAGCCACTTCTTGAATCTTGTGCCATAGATTTTCTCACTCATCTAAAGCTTTCCTATAACGATCCTTTCTCAGAATTCCAGTCTGCCTAGGCCCTCTGTGTTTCTATGGCGACAGGGTCAGATGATATTAATTGAGATGCTTCACCATCTCCCTCCATGCATGTTTCAATATTTACTGAATGTTTATAACCGTATCTGGGAGTCGTCGTCAGTCCCTGAGGACTGGCTTGAGGCGGGTGTTCTTCCTATTCGGAAACCAGGTTCTCTAGGGTCATCCCCTATAAACTTCCGCCTCATTGCTCTGACGTGTTGCGTCTGCAAACTCTTTGAACGTATGGTCAATGTCCATCTGATGTGGTTCATGGAACACTATCACCTCCTCCTCTCCCTTTCTCAGTTTGTCTTTCACAAGTGTTGCAGCACGACTAATGACCTCATGAACTTGCTAGTCTATATTCGTACTGCCTTTGCTGTGAAGACCACATTTGTTGTTGTCCTTTTTGACCTGGAAAAGGTGTATGGCACTACCTGGAGATGCCATATTCTGTCCCAATTCCGTTCTTTTGGCCTTTGTGGTAATCTCTCTCTTCCTATACAGCTTTCTCTCTAGTCATTCCTTTACATTGAGGCTTGGTACCCCACTCTCTGACTCTTTTCGGCAATACGAAGGTGTACCCAAAGGTGGTGTTCTGAGCACTACTCTTTTTATAAGGATTCTGCAAAACTTCTGGCATTAATCTTTAACACTCGTTTGTCTTGGTCGCATCATATCTCTTAGGTAAGAGTTGAATGTTCTAACGCCCTTAACAAACTTAAGGTCTTGTCTCATACTTTCTGGGGAGCTGATAGGCACACGCTCCTTATATTCCTCCCGTGCTGTCTAAATTCGATTATGGTTGTCCTTCTGACTCGTCTGCTTCTCACTCAACTCCATGTCGTCTTGATGCTCTTCACCATACTGGGTTACGCCTCAGCTCTTATGCCTTTCGTTCGACTCCTACTGCCAGGAAGGTGTCGAACCGTCGAAAGAGTCGAAACGTGTTGAAACCGACACCCTGTCTGTACAGGATCGCCGTGATCGCTGCTGTCTTCGCTACTTTGTGCGGTCCCTACAACATCCTCACTCTCGCTTATGTCGCACTTTGACCATTACCCCTCCTGTGGGCATTGTTCCCTTTCACCACCTTCCCCTTTCTGTACGATTGTCTCGCTTGCAAGGTTCTTTCTCGGTTCATGTTACCAATATTTATTCTTGTGTCGTTCCATCCTTGCTCCCCATGGAGAGTCCCTCTTCCTACGTTTTGTAAAACCTTGACCCCACATGACTAAAGCTTTTTCCTCTCCTACAGTTCTGAAACGCATTTTCCTTGCGCAAATTTGTTCGCGCTAAAGCTCCATTTCCGTCATCACAGATGGGTCTAAGTCTGTCGACGGTGTAGGCTACTCCGCTGTATTTCCTGACCACAGTTATATATGTGTCGCCGCCCATGGAGACTAGTATTTAACGGTTATTCTTTATACACATAATTACACACTCATATACAGATATATATATATATATATATATATATATATATATATATATATATATATATATATATATATATATATGCGGAAAAACCACAAAGAATTGGAGCTCAAAGAATTGGTTTTTCCGCATACACATGATCAGTGTTTAGTGATCGTCAATTGCATATATATATATATATATATATATATATATATATATATATATATATATATATATATATATATATATATATATATATATATATATGTATATTATATATATACATAGATACATAGATAGATTGACGTTGTAATGTATCAATTATACAATGTATGTATGTATGTGATGTAACTATATAACCTGAGCTTGTAAAAGCATCTTAATCACCTTCAGTGGTTAAGTTCTTAATTGCACAGTAGTTTCTCTATCAGCTATCTCACCCTGTCAGAGTAAAAGAGACAAATGTATGTGTATGTATGTGTGCTTACCTAATTGTGCTTGCGAGTGTTGAGCTTTGGCTCTTTAGTCCTCTTTGGTCATGTGTGTGTATATATATGTATATATGTATCTATGTATATGTGTGTGTGTATGCATGTGTATAAAGTATATGTGGAAGCTGATCAGAATTACATTTCACTTTGTAAATGCACATTAATAACACTATGTAAAAGACACATCGAACATTTTATGTAGGGCATACGTAAATCTGTGTATCTATGCATTTACGTATGTAGCTTAGCCCCGCATTTTAAAAGCACTACAATCACCTTCTGTGGTTGATTGTTCAATAAATCCCTGAACCATATGTTTAACAAATCTCTCACCTTGTCCATAGAGGACAGAAGAAAATGTATATATGCTGGTTAGCATTATAAATGTGTGGCCACGTCTGTGGTAGAAAATAATGTTAATAAAAAAATCTTCACGGCTGAACTTAATGCCATTTTGTATGCTCTTCAACTGCTATCTCGCTGTCAATCTTCCTTTGTTGTTTTAGTTGACTCTAGCAGTGCCCTCGTGGCTCTGTAGTCCTTTAATCTTGTCCATCCTGTGGTAGTTGAAATTCAACATTGGCTGTTTATCTCCTGCAATTTGAGACGGTAGAGTTTTGCTGGGTTCACAGCCATATTGGTGTTCCCTTAAATGGGTGTGCGAACGCTGCCGCTAAGGAGGCTATCAACACTTGTCCCATTTCCCGCAAAAGTTTTCCTTATTTAGACTTAAACCCAGTTATTAATTCCCCGATCCGTGCCCGCTGGCAGGATCGATGATCTTCTGTTAATGGTAACAAGCTGCATGCTCTTAAGGGTAGCATGTCCCTATGGCCTTCTTCCTACCTCCATAACCGGCGGTGGGAAACGGCTCTGGCGAGGATACAAATTGGTCATTCACATTTAATTCACGGGCTCTTAATGGAGTGCCACCCTGCTCCGTATTGTCCAAACTGCATTGTCCCTCTTACGGTTGTGCAATATCCTTGTTGATTGTGCTTATTTCCAGGATGTGCATGTGTCTTGCTTTCAGACTGTCCCTCGATAGAATCCTGGGTGAATCAGATACCTTTGATATCGTTCACATTGTGCGCTTTTGTTCTCGTATTAGCATCCTTAGTGATATTTTTTTTTTATTACATGCAAGCATGCAAGTATAAGGCAATAAATACAATAAAAAGAACAGAAGAAACAAAACAAAAAAGAAAAAACACCGGCCAGAAGGACCGACAGCACAGCACAAAAACAAACAATATCAACAAAACATAAGAGAAAATAGCGTAAACAGGCTAACAATACCCAAAACACAATAACACATAAAACAAGACAAACATCATAACACACAGAGAAAGCATAAGGAGAACAAAGAAAAAGAATTAAAAAATATATAAAATAATAAAATCATAAAACATACAACAAGCCAAGAAACATAAACATAAGCCACACATGGCACAATAACAACACAAACAATAAACAAAAACATGCACAACCACTTGCAGTACAAGAAATATAAGGAGAGGCACAAGCACAGAACACAATAGGGCAAACAGCATAGCCAGAGGGGCACATAATACAACAGAATCAAAGAAACAGATAATCAGGAAATGGTATAGCCACATGCTAATTATTTTTTTTTTTTTTTTTTTTTTTTTTTTTTTTTTTTTTTTTTTTTTTTGAGATATATACAAGAGTGTTACATTCTTGTACAGCCACTAGTACGCGTAGCGTTTCGGGCAGGTCCCTGGAATACGATCCCCGCCGCGAAGAATCGTTGTTACAACCAAGTACACATTTTACTGTTGCGTTAAACAGAGGCTACAGTTAAGGAATTGCGCCCAGTAAATCCTCCCCGGCCAGGATACGAAACCCATGACATAGCGCTCGCGGAACGCCAGGCGAGTGTCTTACCACTACACCACGGAGACTGCTTAATCTGCTTAACGGTCCTTATGTTAAAAACATAAGGACCACAATAACAGGGACATTGAGAAACTAAACATTACACCGGCCTGAAGGGCACACAATAAATACATCACATAGCAGAACATACCACAAGTCCTATGCATACACTAGACACACAGCAATCACACAAACTATCAAGAGTGCGCATACTTATCCGCCACTCTGCCGCCAGGAAACGAACACAATACGCCTCCCAAAGCAACAGGATGTCGTCCAGAACAGGGTGAGCATGGGCCGTACAAGGATCAGGCATCAAGTCCGGCACGCCCTCAACAAAAACCCGAGCCTGCAGAACCCAGACAGTCGAGGGGCACCACGGAACAGGCTGCACGCGGTCAATAAAGTAAAATGACAAAGGGTTGTTCGTCCTATCATACGCCACGCCGGAGGCCAAGACGAGAGGGGGACGGGCGTCCCCCTACAGGCCTGGGCAACGGGCAGCGCACCTGTACCTCCTTGGCAGCCCCACAGGGCTCCGCGGCAACCACCGGACGTGACACCTGCAGGGGCTTCCCACGCCGAACATCCTTCTTCAGCAACAACACGAGGTCGCGGCCCGCACCAGCACCCACACCACCTACGTCCGGAGGAGCTACCACCTCCCACTGCGGAGAGCCGTCTGCAGAAGAAACAGGAGGTGAATCATAATCACAATCGTCGTCATCAGCAGGCACATGGACGTCAGCGACCACCATCGACACAGAGCGTGAAGCACCCGGATCCACCACATCATCGCCCGAAGACCCACCGGCGTCGAAATCCTCCACATCAGCCCAAGCAGTAGAAGAACGCCGGGACCGCTTGGGCACCGGGCGCACATCCTCAGAGCCGGAGGCGGACCCAGAACCACGGGCATCACAAGACGTGCGAACCAATGCCCGTCGCATGACGGCAGCAGCCTCAACCGCAGGGGGAACCGGGCCGCACACAACAGGACGCTCCGCAGCCCCCCCAGCACCCAGCTCAGCCGAAACACCCGGCGAAGGCATAGGGCCAGACGCAGCAGCAGGAGATGAGGAAGACGAAGACGTCGACGACACGCAGAAACCATCTGGAAGACCCCGAGAGCAGCTGTGACAGTGACATGGGCAGGAAGATCAGCCGATGGCATCGGAACACCCGGAGGAGGAGCCGCACCATCAGGAGGACTGCCGGGCGACGCAGGGGGAGGAGGAGCCGCACCATCAGGAGGACTGCTGGGCGACGCAGGGGGAGCCGCAGCAGCCAAAGGGACGTCAACATCCTCGCCCACGGAATCCACCCCAACAGGGAGCGGCGGGAAATCATCCTCCCGGAACAGGTTCACAGGAGCGACAGCAGCCTCCGAGCACCCGGCAGCCTGATGCCCCCACAGGCCACACCGAAAGCAGGTACGGGGCTGCCGGGCATAGAATACCCGGACGTAGTACCCCAGAAGCCGAACCGAAGAAGGGATGTCAGACCTCAGGCGCATCCCAAGGGTACGAATGTTCGTCCTCATACCCTTATACCTCCCTGAGGACAGCGTGTGCACCCGCACACTGACGACTGCGCCAAACTGCTGGAAGTAACGCCGGAGTAGAACTTCGGGAAACTCCAAGGGCGCCCCGTGCACACTCACGTAGGTCAGGGCACCACTACGGTCTGTAATGGTCACAGAGCCGGCACCATCCGGCAGCGACAAGGAACGCCCCTCGTAATGGCGGAGGAAAGCACGATACACCTCCACCTCCGCCAACTTGATAATAACCCGGTGAGCAGTTACCAGCTCAACTCCGTAAACGTCGTCGACCGGGACATGGAGCATGTCACACATGACAAGCTCAACTAAAGGGTAGCCAACGCGGCCTGTAAACTCCAGTCCCACGGAGTTTACTCTTGTCACAGGAAGGAGAGGAACTCCCATCGCAAGCGTGTGCCGTCAACACCGGCCAAACAGCCACCAGTCAGCAGGGAGGGTAGAGACACCCACACCCCCTGCAGGCGAAAACTGTAACCTCCCCAAACTACCGGAGCGGCCAGACGACACGTCTGCACCCCACGGCAGCTCAGGTGGGACTCTCCATCCTTAGTGATATTGTTGCCTTTTGAATATCCAGCACATTTGATAGTGCTACATAGCCTTCCTGGCTTGGTGCTTTATTTTGATAATTACTCACTTTACCAGATTAGTGTTAACGGTTCCAGATTTCCCCTGGAAGCCATGTTGGCTCCATCAGAATTCGATCATTAGCTGGTCAAATTAGTCAAATTATCAGGGAAATTGTACATGAATATGTTAACAGAAAATTTGAAAAAAAAAAAACATTGAAAAGTTGCCTTCGGACAACGGGTGTTGTAACGCTCAATATAGGAATACCAAAACTTACGTTTTTAAGTTCATGTGCTTATAAATTGGCATCACAAACAAGTTTTGGGGTCATAGAGGGCTTATTTTGATACCATATATGAGTGTGGGAGCCTTTAATACTATACTGTTGAGACGTAAATGAAGGAAACATCTCGTTTAGTCAGTGTCAAGTTTGCAAGAAAGTTAAAAGTATTTTAAATTTAAAAAAAGTGAAACAACCTCATGCGGGCAAGAATTAAAATTGTTATAGATTTTATAGAACTTTACTGTAATTGACATTACAAATTAGTGAGAGGCAACTGATCGCCGAGCCGCAGGCAGAGTAGGTGCTGAGGCGACGCTCACTGACACGGGCACAGGCCATTACAGGGCGGTGTTACAGGTTACTTGGGTGTTGTCTTCATGGCCGCTCGACCATCAATACAAACCGTACCCCGACTACGACCAACAGCTGCTGCTGTTGCAGCAGACGGGACTTGCGACCCCAGCAGATCAACGAGTGGTTCACCAATGCTCGCCGACGGCTGCTCAACTGGCAGAAAGCAGATCAGACTAGCATCCAGCTACCTAACAAATAGGAACAATCTAGCCAAAGAGTAGAAATGGAAAAATTTACAATGCGTAGTTAAGAGGGAAATAGAGGGTTTCCAGATTTATAAAGAGGATGGAATTCGTAGGTCCTGTTAATGAACTTACACCCAAGTTCACTGTCCAGGCTGAGGTTTTATTGGGGGTGTCAGTGAGAAATACTCCCTCAGAAACGGTCACCAGTACTATAATGAGCGCTTAACATACAAATATAGCGAAATCAGGTCACAATAGCAAAAAATAAATAATATGAAAAGTTAGTGTAGGTATTAATAGAAAACAAATAAATTTTGTTCATCTGTAAGCTTGCAGTAATTGATTTGAATTTCTCTGTGATCTCACTGGCATCATACCTTCATTAAATCATCCTGTAGTTATTAATAAATGTTTGTCCTGGCCGAGTCAGTGTGAAATTGCGGTTACGGCATCAACACGCCACACGTTTTATACTTTAAAATATTTTGGTAAATACATTTTTACATTATGAGACGATTTTTTTTGCCTTGGTTCTGGGCGTGCCGGGCTGATGGTGAGTCTGAACGTGTCCTCTTGGTTACACTATGTATGTTGACCCATATTTTTGTTGAGGTAGTACTTTTTGTAACTATGTGGACCATTATACATATATTGACCTAAAAGGCAATTCGATAGCAAAATTTGGCACTATTCATTATAGTCTGAAAAATAAAGCTAAACACTTAACATATGTACTATATTAGGCCTCGAAAAGCATGTATTAGGCCTAGGAATGGTAGATTAGGTTAGTTTAGGTAGTCTTTGCAACATAAGTACATAATTTGTTCTAGTTTGTCCAAATTCAATAGTACCGATTTCTACTTTCTAATCGTCTTTTAACTAATATATATATATATATATATATATATATATATATATATATATATATATATAATATATATAATGTACGATGGTTTTCATTGTTACTAAAAGTACTACCTAAGCAGGAGGATGGACTGCGTGTGTTCATATCATGCAGGAGCGGCCTCACATCTCAGGGTCGTCTCACAAGGCTAAACTTTTTTTCTTTTTATTTGTAAAACAAATTAAATACAGCATAAAAGACACCGAATCACCAAAAACCAAGCATAATCGCTACACCACATATCATCAGATATCATAACACAAAAAAGCAACACAAAACATACACAGTAACATCTCACAGTAAAGCATATAATAACAAGGAACACAGAATGACAATAACACAGATAACAATATAACATAACAATATAACACAGAGCAATATAAAATAAAAGTGAAACCAAAGAACAATTAAAAATACCAAGCAACATAAAAAAAAACAAAGTTGCACTACCCAGACGGGGAGCACTAAAGGTGTCAGTAACGACAAAAGCGTACAAAGAAACACAATGAAACCAAAAGTAAAAAACAAAAAAAATACATATATACAATGGAAAACAAACGCAAAATACACGCACCATGTGTCACACCACTCAACAGCAGACGTCATACCACACAACCAGAACACAAAACACGCACACGACACACAGCACAGTCAAAGAAAAATACACAGAAACAAAAACAACAGGCCTCAAAAGCCAAATAAAGATACATCGGAACAGGCCCATGCAGGAGCCAGAAACAAACACCCACACCACACATTCGCACACATAAAAATACACACCCGTGCACGGAGTTTGTGTTGCTGCTCGGCTGCGTGTTGACGTGGCAAGTTTGACATGAGAGGCCTTCCCGCCGTTGTGCGTGTGAATTCCGTGGGCTTGGAGTTCACTAGTCGGGCTGGATACTCAGACGTGGAGCTGGTTATGTGTGACATGCTTCGTGTCCTGGTGGAGGCTGTGTTTGGTATTGAGCTTGTTACTGCCCACCGGGTTGTTCTCAAGTTTGTGGGGGAGGAGGAGTACTGTGACTTCCTCCGTCGGTACGAGGGGCGTACGTTGTCGTTGCCGGGTGATGCCGGCTCTGTGGCGATCTCGGATCGTAGTGGTGGCCTGACTTATGTCAGCATCCATGGTGCGCCCCTGGAGTTTCCTGACGACCTCCTACGGCGTTACTTTGGGGGGTTTGGTACTGTTGTCAGCGTGCGAGTGAACACGCTCTCCTCGGGCCGGTATGCTGGAAGATGAACGAACATTCGCACGTTGGGAATGCGCCTGTGGTCGGATATACCTTCTTCTATCTGGCTTATGGGATACTACATCCGGGTGTATTATGCCCGGCAGCCTCGTACCTGTGTCCGGTGTGGCCTGTTGGGGCATCAGGCTGCAGGGTGCTCTGCTACCCCAGCTGCTCCTGTCAACTTATTCCGAGAAGAGGATTTCCCGCCGCTCCCGCTGGAGGCTGCCTCTGGAGATGTTGTGGAGGTGCAAGTCCCGTTAGCTACTGCAGCTCCCCCGGCGACGCCTGACGTTTCTGCGGTTGTTGCCGGCCCTCCTCCGGGTATTGCGGTACCGTTGGTTGGTCTGCCTGATCCTGTCCCTTTCCTCGCTGCTCCCGTGGGCCTTCCTGGTGCTCCCTGTGTGGCGTTGCCGTCTTCTCCCTCGTCTTCAGATGCTGCGCCTGGCCCTGTGTCCGTTTCTCGGGTCCCGGATGTGCTGGGTGCTGGGGTGGCTGTGGAGCCTCCTGCGGTGTGTGTCCCAGTTCCCCCTGTGGTGGAGGCTGCTGCCGTTCTGTCTCGGGCGTCGGTTCGTCCAGCGTGTGGTTCCTGTGTTTCTGGGTCCGCTTCCGGCCCTGACGATATCCGGCCGGTGCCCAAACGTTCCCGGCGTTCGTCTTCTGCCTGGGCCGATGTTGGTGACTTTAGTGACTGAGTCTTCGGGTGTTGCCGGTGTCGATACGGATACGTCCATGTTTCCACAGCTAGTGGTGGTGGAGGTCCATGTTCCTGCCGGTGCTGGTGCCTGTGTCTCGGACGTGCCTTCGGTTCTTTCTCTGCCAGGGGTCTCTCCGCATTGGGGGGTGATGGCTTCCGCTGCCAGGGATGGTGTGGACTCTGGTGCTGGGCGTGGCCTGGTAGTGAAGTTACGGAGGGATGCGCGCCGTCCGGATTCCCTGCTGTCGTCTGGTGGTGTGCCCGGGGCCACGGGTGCCCCTGTGGTGGTGCCCTGTGGCCCGTTCGCTCCTGTGAGGATGCGAGTTGGGGTCCTGGAGGACGTGTTGCCGGCGTCTGTGATGCCGCCGGGTCACTGGACGGAGTTTGTTTGTTTGAGGACTCATTTGGGTCCCCTGCTTGCGGGTGTTTGTTGCCCCGGTTCCGGATGTTATGGAGTCCCCGGTGGGTGGACGGGACCCTTGGCGGTGGGTGCTCTGGGAAGCATTCAATGTACGGTTCCCGCGGGCCCAGTTCCCGGGCAAGTATGTACCCTGATTTCCTGTGTATTTGCTCTGTGAAATGCTGTGTGCCTCTCTGGCTGCTTGTTTTCCCCTGTTTTATTTTGTGCTTGTGCCTCTCCCTTTGTGCGTTTCCTTGCCATGTGGCGTCTTAGTTTCTAGTGCTTGGCGTCTCTCGTTTCGCGTTTTGGTTTGGCGTTTCGCCTTTCCTGGCTTCGTGTTTCACCCTTACCGGGTCCGCCGGGGCGCATCCGATCCCACGATCGTCGTCACCCCTAACTCAACAACAACAACAACACCGTGCACGCAGGTACCAGGAAAGAAAATCACACACACAAGCAAGATCAAGCATCAAGCAAAACAAAGACAAACAAACGGACTACTAATACATATCCAGGAATTCCCGCTCCGGAAAACATAAGCAGTAAGCCTCCCAAACCAACAGCTCGTCATCAGAGACTGGACGGCCAGGAGCCGCACAAGGCCGAGGCATTAAATTCGGTACACCAGTGACAAAACCCCACACCTGCAGAACCCAAATAGAACAAGAGTTCCACGGGACAGGATGCACCAGGTCATCAATGCCACACCTCGTAGGACGAGTCCCTCATATACTTCCCCGGATGGGAAGACAACAGGGAAGGGCTTCTTCCTAGGGGGCCGGTCATAGGGCTGCACACGGGGAAGCACACCAGGCAGTGCACAAGGCTGTACATCAGCTTGCATGCACACCAGGTCCCACAACAGGCGCCGCACAGAGCCCCGTGCAGGGGGAACCGTCAGATGCGCCACGTCTCCAGCTACCAGGAACAGAAGCGGGCCCCCCCCCCCCCTTCCCTCGGCAGACATCCTTCATTAACATCACCACGAGGTGGCGGTCACCAGGGGTAACCATTGAGGGAACAGGAGACTTGAACTGCAGGCCGAGAGTCCGGGTCCCACACGAGACACCACACCACCTGCCAGAAGAGACGGAGTTCATCTGAAGGAAAACTGCTGTCCCAAACTGGCCAAAGTACCGTCGAAGCAAGGCCTCCGTGAACGCAAACGGCACACCATGCAGTGCCACATACGTTACCGAGCCAGCCCGGTCAGAGACAGTGACGGTACCACCGTCCCCCAGGGAGAGGGGAAAGGAAACGAGCACCCATCGTAACGGGGCCACGAAGTCCTTGTAGACAGTAGTGGAGTTAAACTTCACAAGCGCC
>WNGS01167372.1:737428-781528 GCA_020271785.1 Procambarus virginalis | reverse complement strand
TGGCTAGCTATGTACTTCACGTTCGAGCCACACATTCTAGGAGTGGACTAACTGTGTGATATACAAGGTTCTGAATGATTCCTTACACAGACTTCTCAAGGCACGTCCAGCATTGGCTAACCTGGTGTAGGTTGTAGATGATACTTGTTGACGGGGACTTCAGTCAGCAGGTTCAGTGATATCAGTCCCCAGGTTGATATCACACTGGGGGTTCATGTCACACTGGGGATTGATGTCATACTGGGGGTTGATATCACACTGGGGTTGATGTCACACTGGGGGTTGATGTCACACTGGGGGTTGATGTCATACTGGGGGTTGATGTCACACAGGGGGTTGATATCACACTGGGTGTTGATGTCACACTGGGGGGTTGATGTCACACTGGGGTTGATGTCACACTGGGGGTTGATGTCATACTGGGGTTGATGTCACACAGGGGGTTGATGTCACACTGAGGGTTGATGTCACACTGGGTTGATGTCACACTGAGGGTTGATGTCACACTGGGGTTGATGTCACACTGGGGTTGATGTCACACTGGGGGTTGATGTCACACTGAGGGTTGATGTCACATTGAGGGTTGATGTCACACTTAGGGTTGTTGTCACTGAGTGTTGATGTCACTCTGGGGGTTGATGTCACACTGGGGGTTGACTTCAAACTGGGGTTCATGTCACACTGGGTGTTGATGTCACACTGGGGGGTTGATGTTACACTGGGGAGTTGATGTCACACTGGGGGTTGATGTCACAATGGGGGGTTGATGTCATACTGAGGGTTGATGTCAAACTGACGGTTGATATCACACTGGGGGTTGATGTCACACTGCGGGGTTGATATCGCACTGGGGGTTGATGTCACACTGGGGTTGATATGCCTGGGGATTGATGTCACCTTGAGGGTTGATGTCACATGAGAGTTGATGTCACACGGGGTCACACTTGGTGATATCACACTGGGGTTGATGTAACACTTGGGGTTGATATCACACTTGGGTATGATGTCACAATGGGGGTTGAGATCACACTGGGGCTGATGTCACACTGGGGGTTGATGTCACACTGGGCTTGATGCCACACTGAGGGTTGATGTCACACTGAGGGTTGATGTCACACTGAGGGTTGATATCACACTAGGGGTTGATGTTACACTGGGGGCTGATGTCACACTGGGGGTTGATGTCACACTGGGGATTGATGTCACACTGGGGGTTGATGTCACACTGAGGGTTGATGTCACAATAGTGGTTGATGTCACACTGGGGGTTGATGTCACACTGAAGGTTGATGTCACAATAGGGGTTGTCACACTGGGGGTTGATGTCACACTGGGGGTTGATGTCACACTGAGGGTTGATGTCACAATAGTGGTTGATGTCACACTGGGGGTTGATGTCACACTGGGGGTTGATGTCACACTGGGGGTTGATGTCACAATGGGGTTTGATGTCACACTGAGGGTTGATGTCACAATAGTGGTTGATGTCACACTGGGGTTGATGTCACACTGAGGTTGATGTCACACTGGGGTTGATGTCACAAGGGGGGTTGATGTCACAATGGGGGTTGATGTCACACTGGGGGTTGATGTCACACTGGGGTAGACGTCACACTGGGGGTAGTTGTCACACTGCGGGGTTGATATCGCTCTGGGGGTTGATGTCACACTGCGGGGTTGATATCACACTGGGGGTTGATATCACACTGTAGGGTTGATATCACACTGGGGGTTGATGTCACACAGGGGGTTGATGTCACACTGGGGTTGATGTCACACTGGGGGTTGATGTCACACTGGGGTTGATATTACACTGGGGATTGATGTCACACTGCTGGGTGATGTCCCGCTGGGGGTTGATATCACACTGTAGGGTTGATATCACACTGGGGGTTGATATCACACTGGAGGTTGATATCACACTGTGGGTTGATATGACACTAGAGGTTGATATCACACTGGAGGTTGATGTCACACTGCGGGTTGATATCACACTAGGGGTTGATATCACACTGGAGGTTGATATCACACTGTGGGTTGATATGACACTAGAGGTTGATATCACACTGGAGGTTGATGTCACACTGAGGGTTGATATCACACTAGGGGTTGATGTCACACTGGGGTTGATATCACACTGGGGTTGATATCACACTGGAGGTTGATATCACACTGGAGGTTGATATCACACTCGATTTGATATATCACACTGGGGGTTGATACCACACTGGGGGTTGATATCACACTGGGGGTTGATACACACTGGGGGTTGATATCACACTGGGGTTGATATCACACTGGGGGTTGATATCACACTGGGGGTTGATATCACACTGGGGGTTGATATCACACTGGGGGTTGATATCACACTGGGGGTTGATATCACACTCTCTGCCCGATTCTTGAAGGATAATACTTCACACATTTGGTGTCACGTAGTCACCTAGTTGTACTCACCTAGTTGTGCTTGCCGGGGTTAAGCTTCGGCTCTTTGGTCCCGCCTTTCAACTGTCAAGCAATTGATTTGTGCCAATCAACTCGTGTCCGACCTCTTGTTCCCAGCACATTTACATCACTTGGCACTTAAGTTAAACTCTATTAATCATATGTCGGTTCATGATTGTTTTCGAATCAAGTACACTTCATCTGAACAGCATATCGGAAACGGAACCGCACATAGTCGTGCAACAACTCATGAACATACAGGTGTTGGAGAAACATGTGTTCTGGGACACCTGTTGTCGAGGTGCGTCGACTGCTGTACACCTGTATAGTGTTTGAGAGAGCTACCGACACGGTTCGTGTGCTTCTACACTACTACTGCCTGCAGGCTAACTTTCCTTCCTATTTTTGTGTCCTTGCCTTAGCCAGTTCAAGATGCGACTATATCTATCCTGTGAGTCATCATGCGACTATATCTATCCAGTGCGTTAGCCTGGGACTGTACCTATCCAGTGGGCGTAGGAGGAAAGTAGTGAAGGTGGCCCGGGGCGGCCCGCTGGACCACGTGGCCCACCTCACCCACGCAGCTGGGACTCCTACTTCCAGAGCCTCACTGTTCACTGTATGACGTCCCTCATGGAGCCACCAGTGATGAGTGTGTCAAGTGTGACCTTGTGTAGTGATGAGTGTGTCAAGTGTGACCTTGTGTAGTGATGAGAGGGTCAAGTGTGACCTTGTGTAGTGATGATAGGTCAAGTGTGACCTTGTGTAGTGATGAGTGTGTCAAGTGTGACCTTGTGTAGTGATGAGGGGGACAAGTGTGACCTTGTGTAGTGATGAGTGTGTCAAGTGTGACCTTGTGTAGTGATGAGTGTCAAGTGTGACCTTGTGTAGTGATGAGTGTCAAGTGTGACCTTGTGTAGTGATGAGTGTGTCAAGTGTGACCTTGTGTAGTGATGAGGGGGTCAAGTGTGACCTTGTGTAGTGATGAGTGTCAAGTGTGACCTTGTGTAGTGATGAGTGTGTCAAGTGTGACCTTGTGTAGTGATGAGGGGGGTCAAGTGTGACCTTGTGTAGTGATGAGTGTCAAGTGTGACTTGTGTAGTGATGATGTGTCAAGTGTGACCTTGGTGATGAGGGGGTCAAGTGTGACCTTGTGTAGTGATGAGGGGGTCAAGTGTGACCTTGTGTTGTGATGAGGGGGTCAAGTGTGACCTTGTGTAGTGATGAGTGTCAAGTGTGACCTTGTATAGTGATGAGTGTCAAGTGTGACCTTGTATAGTGATGAGTGTCAAGTGTGACCTTGTATAGTGATGAGTGTCAAGTGTGACCTTGTGTAGTGATGAGTGTCAAGTGTGACCTTGTGTAGTGATGATGTCAAGTGTGACCTTGTGTAGTGATGAGTGTAATGCAGGAGTTGAGAACACGAAGTGACGACCCTGGGAGGAGATTGACAAAGGAGGTACAGGTGTACATGACCAAGGAGGATACAGGTGTACATGATAAAGGAGGATACAGGTGTACATGACAGAGGAGGATACAGGTGTACATGACAAAGGAGGATACAGGTGTACATGATAAAGGAGGATACAGGTGTACATGACAGAGGAGGATACAGGTGTACATGACAGAGGAGGATACAGTTGTGCATGACTGAGTGAAACACAATATATATATAAAGATCGGGTTTAAGGAAAATGGTTAAATATATTATGGGTAACTATGACGCGTATTTAAGGGTTCATGGACAATTGCACCATTAACTGTGCGTTGAGTTGTATGGTAAACTTTGAAGACAATTGTACCATAAATTATGAAGACAATTGTACCATGAGCTGTGGGAACAACTGTACCACGAATAAGTAATGTTCTAACAAATATGGTGCAAACACTACTACATTATAATTAATTTTAGGGACATATTGGAGGATTTCTACGATTACAAATGCTGAGGACACGTGATGACACGTGATGACACGTGATGACACCTGAGGACACCTGAGGACACTTAAAGACACATGAGGACACACAAACTTTAGGCAAATATTCACTACAAAGAAGAAAATAAGAGAGAGAGATATAGTCTCCAAGAACTTCAAAAATGGTGATGCTGCCTCGCTCCCAAGTCATGAAGGTGAATATAGAAGTGAAGTCAGTGGAGGGCGAGGAAGTCAAGGCTTCCGTCGGCTCCCGGAAGGAAGTCACGGCCTTGCTGCAGCCTCCTGAATCGCTGACACTGGCGAGGAAGTCTGACGTCAGGAAGTCCATGATCTTGATCATGGCTAACCTTCTCATGGAGGTATGTGACGTGCACGTGTTGATGTGTGACGTGCGCCTGTTGGTTTGTGACGTGCACGTGTTGATGTGTGACGTGCGCCTGTTGGTTTGTGACGTGCACGTGTTGATATGTGACGTGCGCCTGTTGGTTTGTGACGTGCACGTGTTGATATGTGACGTGCACCTGTTGGTTTGTTACGTGCACGTGTTGATATGTGACGTGCGCCTGTTGGTTTGTTACGTGCACGTGTTGATGTGTGACGTGCGCCTGTTGGTTTGTGACGTGCACGTGTTGATGTGTGACGTGCGCCTGTTGGTTTGTGACGTGCACGTGTTGATGTGTGACGTGCACGTGTTGTTATGAGGCATGCACGTGTTGGCATGGGACGTGCACGTGTTGGCATGGGGCATGCACGTGTTGGCATGGGACGTGCACGTGTTGGTATGAGGCATACACGTGTTGGTATGGGACGTGCACGTGTTGGTATGGGACGTGCACGTGTTGACATGGGACGTGCACGTGTTGGTATGAGGCGTGCACGAGTTGGTATGGGGCGTGCACGTGTTGGTAGGGGACGTGCACGTGTTGACATGGGACGTGCACGAGTTGGTATGGGGCGTGCACGTGTTGGCATGGGGCGTGCACGTGTTGGTATGGAGCATGCACGTAATGGCATGAGACGTGCACGTGTTGGTATGGCACGTGTAAGTGTTGGCATGGGACGTGCACGTGTTGGCATGGGGCGTGCACGTGTTGGGATGGAGCATGCACGTGTTGATATGGGACGTGCACGTGTTGGCATGGGACGTGCACGTGTTGGCATGGGACGTGCACGTGTTGGCATGGGGCGTGCACGTGTTGGCATGGGACGTGCACGTGTTGGCATGGGACGTGCACGTGTTGGCATGGGACGTGCACATGTTGGCATGGGGCGTGCACGTGCTGGCATGGGGCGTGCACGTGTTGGCATGGGGCGTGCACGTGTTAGCATGTGTCGTGCACGTGCTGGCATGGGGCGTGCACGTGTTGGCATGGGGCGTGCACGTGTTGGTATGGGACGTGCACGTGTTGGCATGGGACGTGCACGTGTTGGTATGGGACGTGCACGTGTTGGCAGGGGACGTGCACGTTTTGGTATGGGAAGTGCACGTGTTGGCATGGGACGTGCACGTGTTGGTATGGGGCGTGCACGTGTTGGTATGGGACGTGCACGTGTTGGCATGGGGCGTGCACGTGTTGGTATGGGGCGTGCACGTGTTGGTATGGGACGTGCACGTGTTAGCATGTGTCGTGCACGTGTTGGCATCGGACGTGCACGTGTTGCATGGGACGTGCACGTGTTGGCATGGGACGTGCACGTGTACGTATGGGACGTGCACGTGTTGGCATGGGGCGTGCACGTGTTAGCATGTGTCGTGCACGTGCTGGCATGGGGCGTGCACGTGTTGGCATGGGGCGTGCACGTGTTGGTATGGGACGTGCACGTGTTGGCATGGGACGTGCACGTGTTGGCATGGGGCGTGCACGTGTTGGTATGGGACGTGCACGTGCTGGCATGGGGCGTGCACGTGTTGGTACATTAAACACATTAAGGCCCCATCAACCCAGAAGGGTCACTAAGGTCATCCCTAACACCATACTGACCAACCATCACCATATATTCCCAAATATAGTCCAGGACCAAATTAAGCTCTCAGTGTATATACGCCGAGAAACCAGGTAGACCTCTCAGTGTATATATTCCATGTTAGAAAGTTACATTTGTAATTATTCTGACGCCTCTTACAAGGATCTCAGTATACTGTTTGGTCATATTTCCTACACTGGTGCACTAAATTCTTCTCTCAACATTCCGACTAACTAATCGTAACTTTCAGTCTTTATCGCCTTTGGAACTGGCAATTTTAACATTAGGTATATGGCAATTATGTCAATATTTCTTCACCTACACCGTCCTACTGTGTATCTTCTTAACAGTAACTTATAATTATTTGGAGTGTCAAAGGTGTAGACATGTGTGGTCTGGTTGTAGAGGCTGGTGACTGGTTGTAGAGGCTGGTGACTGGTTGTAGAGGCTGGTGACTGGTTGTAGAGCCTGGTGACTGGTTGTAGATCCTGGTGACTGGTTGTAGAGCCTGGTGACTGGTTGTAGAGCTTGGTGACTGGTTGTAAAGCCTGGTGACTGGTTGAAGACTGGTGACTGGTTGTAGAGCCCGGTGACTAGTTGTAGAGCCTGGTGACTGGTTGTAGAGCCTGGTGACTGGTTGTAGAGCCTGGTGATTGGTTGTAGAGCCTGGTGACTGGTTGTAGAGCCTGGTGACTGGTTGTAGAACCTGGTGACTAGTTGTAGAGACTGGTGACTGGTTGTAGAGCCTGGTGACTGTTTGTAGAGCTGGTGACTGGTTGTAGAGCCCGGTGATTGTTGTAGAGCCTGGTGACTGGTTGAAGACTGGTGACTGGTTGTAGAGCCTGGTGACTAGTTGTAGAGCCTGGTGACTGGTTGTAGAGCCTGGTGACTGGTTGTAGAGCCTGGTGACTAGTTGTAGAGCCTGGTGACTGTTGTAGAGGCTGGTGACTGGTTGTAGAGCCTGGTGACTAGTTGTAGAGGCTGGTGACTGGTTGTAGAGCCTGGTGACTGGTTGTAGAGCCTGGTGACTGGTTGTAGAGCCTGGTGACTGGTTGTAGAGCCTGGTGACTGGCTGTAGAGCCTGGTGACTGGTTGTAGAGCCTGGTGACTGGTTGTAGAGCCTGGTGACTGGTTGTAGATCCTGGTGACTGGTTGTAGAGCCTGGTGACTGGTTGTAGAGCCTGGTGACTAGTTGTAGAGCCTGGTGACTGGTTGTATAGCCTGGTGACTGGTTGTAGAGCCTGGTGACTGGTTGTAGAGCCTGGTGAGTAGTTGTAGAGCTTGGTGACTGGTTGTAGAGCCTGGTGACTGGTTGTAAGCCTGGTGACTGGTTGTAGAGCCTGGTGACTGGTTGTAGAGCCTGGTGACTGGTTGTAGAGCCTGGTGACTGGTTGTAGAGCCTGGTGACTGGTTGTAGAGCCTGGTGACTGGTTGTAGAGCCTGGTGACTGGTTGTAGAGCCTGGTGACTGGTTGTAGAGCCTGGTGACTGGTTGTAGAGCCTGGTGTCTGGTTGTAGAGCCTGGTGACTGGTTGTAGAGCCTGGTGACTGGTTGTAGAGCTTGGTGACTGGTTGTAGAGCCTGGTGACTGGTTGTAGAGCCTGGTGACTGGTTGTAGAGCCTGGTGACTGGTTGTAGAGCTGGTGACTGGTTGTAGAGCCTGGTGACTGGTTGTAGAGCCTGGTGACTGGTTGTAGAGCCTGGTGACTGGTTGTAGAGCCTGGTGACTGGTTGTAGAGCTTGGTGACTGGTTGTAGAGCCTGGTGACTGGTTGTAGAGCCTGGTGACTGGTTGTAGAGCCTGGTGACTGGTTGTAGAGCCTGGTGACTGGTTGTAGAGCCTGGTGACTGTTGTAGAGCCTGGTGACTGGTTGTAGAGCCTGGTGACTGGTTGTAGAGCCTGGTGACTGGTTGTAGAGCCTGGTGACTGGTTGTAGAGCCTGGTGACTGGTTGTAGAGCCTGGTGACTGGTTGTAGAGCCTGGTGACTGGTTGTAGAGCCTGGTGACTGGTTGTAGAGCCTGGTGACTGGTTGTAGAGCCTGGTGACTGGTTGTAGAGCCTGGTGACTGGTTGTAGAGCCTGGTGACTGGTTGTAGAACCTGGTGACTGGTTGTAGAGCCTGGTGACTGTTTGTAGAGCCTGGTGACTGGTTGTAGAGCCTGGTGACTGGTTGTAGAGCCTGGTGACTGGTTGTAGAGCCTGGTGACTGGTTGTAGAGCCTGGTGACTGGTTGTAGAGCCTGGTGACTGGTTGTAGAGCCTGGTGACTGGTTGTAGAGCCTGGTGACTGGTTGTAGGCTGGTGACTGTTGTAGAGCCTGGTGACTGGTTGTAGAGCCTGTGACTGGTTGTAGAGCCTGGTGACTGGTGTAGAGCCTGGTGACTGGTTGTTAGAGCCTGGTGACTGGTTGTAGAGCCTGGTGACTGGTTGTAGAACCTGGTGACTGGTTGTAGAACCTGGTGACTGGTTGTAGAGCCTGGTGAGTTGTAGAGCCTGGTGACTGGTTGTAGAGCCTGGTGACTGGTTGTAGAGCTGGTGACTGGTTGTAGAGCCTGGTTGACTGGTTGTAGAGCCTGGTGACTGGTTGTAGAGCTGGGTGACTGGTTGTAGAGCCTGGTGACTGGTGTAGAACCTGGTGACTGGTTGTAGAGCCTGGTGACTGGTTGTAGAGCCTGGTGACTGGTTGTAGAGCCTGGTGACTGGTTGTAGAACCTGGTGACTGGTTGTAGAGCTGGTGACTGGTTGTAGAGCCTGCATGGGGACTGGTTGTAGAGCCTGGTGACTGGTTGTAGAGCCTGGTGACTGGTTGTAGAGCTCTGGTGACTGGTTGTAGAGCCTGGTGACTGGTTGTAGAGCCTGGTGATTGGTTGTAGAGCCTGGTGACTGGTTGTAGAGCCTGGTGACTGGTTGTAGAGCTTGGTGACTGGTTGTAGAGCCTGGTGACTGGTGTAGAGCTGGTGACTGGTTGTAGAGCCTGGTGACTAGTTGTAGTGCCTGATGACTGGTTGTAGAGCCTGGTGACTGGTTGTAGAGCCTGGTGATTGGTTGTAGAGCCTGATGACTGGTTGTAGAGCCTGGTGACTGGTTGTAGAGCTTGGTGACTGGTTGTAGAACCTGGTGACTGGTTGTAGAGCCTGGTGACTGGTTGTAGAGCCTGGTGATTGGTTGTTGAGCCTGGTGACTGGTTGTAGAACCTGGTGACTGGTTGTAGAGCCTGGTGACTGTTTGTAGAGCCTGGTGACTGGTTGTAGAGCCTGGTGACTGGTTGTAGAGCCTGGTGACTGGTTATAGAGCCTGGTGACTGGTTGTAGAACCTGGTTGACTGATTGTAGGGCCTGGTGACTGGTTGTAGAGCCTGGTGACTGGTTGTAGAACCTGGTGACTGGTTGTAGAGCCTGGTGACTGGTTGTAGAGCCTGGTGACTGGTTGTAGAGCCTGGTGACTGGTTGTAGAACCTGTTGACTGGTTGTAGAGCCTGGTGACTGGTTGTAGAGCCTGGTGACTGGTTGTAGAGCCTGGTGACTGGTTGTAAAGCCTGGTGACTGGTTGTAGAGCCTGCATGGTGACTGGTTGTAGAGCCTGGTGACTGGTTGTAGAGCCTGGTGACTGGTTGTAGAGCCTGGTGACTGGTTGTAGAGCCTGGTGACTGGTTGTAGAGCCTGGTGACTGGTTGTAGAACCTGGTGACTGGTTGTAGAGCCTGGTGACTGGTTGTAGAGCCTGGTGACTGGTTGTAGAGCCTGGTGACTGGTTGTAAAGCCTGGTGACTGGTTGTAGAGCCTGCATGGTGACTGGTTGTAGAGCCTGGCGACTGGTTGTAGAGCCTGGTGACTGGTTGTAGAACCTGGTGACTGGTTGTAGAGCCTGGTGTCTGGTTTTAGAGCCTGGTGACTGATTGTAAAGCCTGGTGACTGGTTGTAGAGCCTGCATGGTGACTGGTTGTAGAGCCTGGTGACTGGCTGTAGAGCCTGGTGACTGGTTGTAGAGCCTGGTGACTGGTTGTAGAGCCTGGTGACTGGTTGTAAAGCCTGGTGACTGGTTGTAGAGCCTGGTGACTGGTTGTAGAGCCTGGTGACTGGTTGTAGAGCCTGGTGACTGATTTTAGAGCCTGGTGACTGGTTGTATAGCCTGGTGACTGGTTGTAGGGCTTGGTGACTGGTTGTAGAGCCTGGTGACTGGTTGTAGGGCTTGGTGACTGATTTTAGAGCCTGGTGACTGGTTGTAGAGCCTGGTGACTGATTTTAGAGCCTGGTGACTGGTTGTAGAGCCTGGTGACTGGTTGTAGGGCTTGGTGACTGGCTGTAGAGCCTGGTGAGTGGCTGTAGAGCCTGGTGACTGGTTCCCAACACTCCCCTAACTGGTGACATTCACTGGTGTTCCTCCTTCACAGACTGGGAAGCAGCTGAGCAACTTCGGGCTGTCACGAGCCAACAACGGGCACTACCCGGTGCCCTCCTGCCTCCTCGTCCTCTTCACAGAACTCACTAAATTCATCATCGTACTCACCTGTGCAGCGGTGAGTCGCGTCGTGCTGTCAAGCATTACCTCATCCCTCAGTCATAGTGGGGATGGTACATAGTGAGGTTGGTACATAGTGAGGTTGGTACATAGTGGGGTTGGTACATAGTGGGGTTGGTACATAGTGAGGTTGGTACATAGTGGGGTTGCTGCATAGTGGGGTTGGTACAAAGGGGGTTTCACAGTCCTCACTATGTGAACAGTTCACAGTTACAGTCCTGTTACCTAGTATGTAACAGTCCTAGTTCTTGGTACGTCATATTCCTGGTACCAAGTATGCCACAGTCCTGGTACCTGACACGTCCCACGGACACAGTAGCTCTGCCCATACCAACTCTCCCTCAGCAAGTGTCCTCCGTCCACCAACACTTGGTCTTAGGACTCTCATATTGCCGGCTTCAGGTGATGGGCGTGTCCGTGGCCAGGTGGCGGTTCTCCGTCAGGTTCTGCGTGCCCGCCGTCTGCTACTTCGTCACCAACTTCCTGTACCTCCTCTCCATCACCTCCGTCCCTCCCCCCATCTGGATGGTCCTCATTCAGACGCGGACGCTCTACACCGCCGCCTCGTACCGGGTGAGTCCCTGATGCTTGGTACATGATATTTCTTGCCTGTTAACGTTTTGACATTTTGTGACTCTGTGAGTGCCTTGTGTACGGCATGTTGTGGTATGTGGTATGTGGTATTAATCTCACATTTCCGGCACTGTTGCCTGGTATGTCACGGGCTCGGTACCTGGTGCCTGGTATGTCACAGTCCGGGTACCAGGCGCCTGGTATAATTTCCTGGTATCCCTTATTTAGCACATCAACTAAAAGTAGGTGCCTAGTCTCTACCTCAGCTCTCATCCCGCACATTCTAGACACTCAGCTTACGCTCTCAGTCAACGCACTCAGACCCCAGTTATTCACACACACACTTAGAACCCAGGCACTCACACACACACACACTCGAACTCCAGGCACTCACACACACACACACTCAAACCCCAGGTACTCACCACACACACTCCGGACCCCAGGCACTCACACACACACACTCAGACCCCAGGCACTCACACCACACACATCCCCAGGCACTCACACACACACTCAGACCCCAGGCACTCACACACACACTCAGACCCCAGGCACTCACACACACCCTCAGACCTCAGGCACTCACACACTCAGACCCAGGCACTCACACACACACTCAGACCTCAGGCACTCACACACACACACACACAGTCCCCAGGCACTCACACACACACTCAGAACCCAGGCACTCACACATGCACACTCAGACCCAGGCACTCACACACACTCAGACCTCAGGCACACACACACACTCAGACCCCAGGCACTCACACACACACTCAGACCCCAGGCACTCAACACACCCTCAGACCTCAGGCACTCACACACACACACTCAGACCCCAGGCACACACACACACTCAGACCTCAGGCACCACACACACACACTCAGACCCAGGCACTCACACACACACTCAGGCCCCAGGCACTCACACACACACTCAAACCCCAGGCACTCACACATGCACACTCAGACCCCAGGCACTCACACTCACTCAGACCTCAGGCACTCACACACACACTCAGACCTTCGAACTCACCTGCAGATGATGTTCGGGCGGGAGGTGACGCAGGCACAAGTGCTGGGGTGCGTGTTGGTGGTGGCCAGCATCCCTCTGGCCAGGCTGGCGGAGATCAACACCTCCAACTCCACCATCACCTCCGCTGTCCTCCTCAACTCTCAGGTGTGCGCCGTTCTCTCCACCGCCGCCTCCATCGCTGTTGAGGTGAGTGGCAGCGTCATCACCAGCATCACCTCATCACAGTCATCATCATCATTATCCCATCACAGTCATCATCATCATTATGTCATCACAGTCTGTTAAGTCATGCCCCGAAGCAGGACTCGTGGAGCAGGGCAGCACCAACCCTTCTCCGTAATTAGGTGTTTTCATAAGGCCAGTAGTCTTTTTCAAGGACACACATTTCATTTAGCAGTGATTTATACATGCTTTGAGGTTCAGAAGTTTTACAGCCTTCCATGGATGTTGTCGTGAACATACGATGCTGTAAATTGTTCACAAGCCTAGTAAGAAACTGTTGATAATTAGTGGAGAAAATTTTCTTGTTGCGTGTTATGGTAATTCCTCTAATCTTCCGTTTTTCAGTTGCCTTTTGAGCTTTTAAAGTTCTAGGGCCAGTTTCTCTTTTTAGTTCAAGCAATGACTTTATGCTCCTTTGAATCAGTTTGTCAGCATACACAATCGAAGTAATGCGTTTCTGTAGACACTCTGACAGTAAATCAAGTTCATGCAACGTGTTATACATTAGAGCTAAATCCAATAGAAACTTTTCTGAAGTTCACTTTTTCAACAGACCTTCATAGGTTTTTCTATCACTTCCAAATCTTCTTTCATCTTTAACTGCTTTTTCAAAATGAAAACAAAGTGCTTCATAATTTTTCCACTCTACTGAAACAGTTCAAAACTAGCTGGCCACCCACTGGTGTTCAGAACACGGCCTCTGGCCACCCACCTGGTGCTCAGAACACGGCCTCTGGCCACCCACCTGGTGCTCAGAACACGGCCTCTGGCCACCCACCTGGTGCTCAGAACACGGACTATTTTGCAAATCTGTTGTTCAAGTTGAGAGGCACATTCAGATAGTTCCTTTTGATTTAGAGGTGATGAGCTGTAAACTGAGTACAATTTGTCCATAAATGCTTGAAAAATATTAATTCCATAAATTTCTTTCACTGAATCACCTACTGCAAGTTTTAATCTGTGATTAAGACAGTGCCAGATTATTATATAAGGGTAATGTTCCTTGAGAATTGCTGCAACGCCAGATTTGACAGCAAGCATGACACCCCATCACTAGCAAATGCTACAAGGTTCTGTTTCAAATGACACATGTTAACACATATCCTTCAGGCAGCTATCCAAACTATCTTCTCCTTTCACGAGTCAGCCCGACAGATGTTATGTCCATCATTCTCTCACCGAACACCAAACCTAGGGAACATTAGTGAAATACCATCCACGGTATACAAGAGTGCCTGCCATGTCCATGCACCACCCATAGCTCTGCTGTTCAACAAATCTCTAGTGTCATACCTTCCATGATATCCTTAAAGAAGAACGAGTAACACAAGTTCATAAAGGAGGCAATCCGGCAGACATAAACAATTACAGACCAATAACAAACCTACCCATATTATAAAAAATATTTGAAAAAATTACTTACAAACAGCTCTACTCCTACCTCGTAAATTTCGACATACTCAGCCCCTGTCAGTTTGGCTTCCGCTCCCAAAAAGTACCAACGATGGAATTATTAGTCTGCTTGATATAATGAGTTTCCGATTGGACTCTTCATTGACCTGAGAAAGGCCTTTGATACTTTTAACTACAATTACCTCTTACTTAAACTCCACCATTGTGGAATGCGAGGCCTTACCCTGAACTATATCCGATCCTATCTTAGTGATAGACACTAATATGTCGCCAATAATGATATAACCCCTCCCATTCTACCATTAACCATAGGAGTGCAACAGGGCAGCATCCTAGTTAAGACCTCTCCTTTTTCTTATTCACATCAATGATCTGCCTAATGTCTCTAACATTTTTAAACCTATATTGTTTCGTGACGATACTACCCTCATCTTCTCAGACCCCAACCCACACATATTAAATAATGTTGCAAATAATGAATTAAAAGTTCACTTATGGATGTCAACCAACAAACTCTCACTAAACATAGAAAAGACCTATTACATCTTATTTGGAAGCAAATCAACAAATGCAATTCAGCTTCAGATAGACAATGCTAACATCAGTAATAAAATTGATGGAAAGTTCCTTGGCCTATATTTAGACAAGAGACTTAACTTCAGCACCTACATACAACACAACTAAAAAATCTCTAAAACAGTTGTTATTCTCTCTTAAATCAGATATTACGTATCTAACTGTGCTCTCCTCTCACTGAACTACGCATTAATCTATCCCTATCTTTTGTATATGTGCAGGGGATTCAACCACTGCAAACTACCTCAAGTCCATCATAACCCAGTAAAAATCTGCTATCAGAACAATAACAAACTCTGCTTTCTGACACTACTCAGCCCCCTTGTTTAAATCCCTAAACATGCTAAACATAAACACACCCCACACATTCTCTTGTGCCATTTACATTTACAAAACCCTGTTCTTAAATGCGAACCCTGCTCTGAAGCTCGTCCTGGACAGATGTAATAGGACTCATAATCACCATACCGGAAATAAATATCTCTTTGATATCCCCAGAGTCACACTTAATCTGTGTAAACACTCTATGCAAATAAAGGGACCCAGTCTATGAAACTTACTCCCTAACGATTTGAAAAGCTGTCCAACTTTTGCCTTATTGAAAAACAAAAACAAAAAGTACCTAATTTCATCTTCATATTTTCCTACCTAGTGCTTTAAACTCGCATTGTATCTGGTGCTACCCAATCTCCCAATAAATGTACCTAACTTTACCATTGTAATCATTATGCTCTCTATAACACCCACTATTCATGGGTGTTATAGTGAGTGCATATTATACTGCATTATTCCTTGAAATGCTCCCCAAATTGTGCTTCAATTAACCAATTAAGAACCTTCAAATGTTACCCTAATGTACCTAGTAATTTTTGTCATTATTGTGTTTTGTCATTATTGTGTATTAATCTAATCTTTGTGTATTGTGTCAAAAAAATTTAAAATGTACCTGTAAACATTATTTGTCAATTTTGCTGGAAATTATTTACTAAAAATTATCTGTTAGATTAAGGACTTGCCTGTAGCTATGCATACTAGTGGCTTTACAAGAATGTAAATTCATCATTGCTATGTACTCTCTTATCACCTAATGTACCGTCTTGTATATAAATAAATAAATAAACAAATAAACGTCATCAAACACATGATAATTTAGACAGCTCAATAGATGCCAAACAATAGTTGCTGCTTTCTGATCAGGTAGTTCTATTAGATCTAAGAACATAAAATAGGGATTACTATGGTAAAAACTACAGGCAGTATATCCCTTTTAATTGACTTCAATAAAATAAAGTTTATCTTATTTTTATTCTTAGTAAGTAAGAATTAATTGAGTGGACTGTATGTACTTGTTAAAACTGCCTGAAATTAATCTCACATAACTGGGGGGACAATTTGTAGCTTAAACCACTTTGTAATGGCTCCTTCTTAAACTACAAATTGTTTACCTTGATTGATTTATTGTAATTTTATATCATACCACATATGGTGGTCTAATCTACTATTATTTCAATAACTATTACTAGTTATGAATACTACTACTACAATATAACAAAGGGCTTAGCTGGACTTGTTGTAAGGGCCCTGCTAAGGCTGTGTCATGGTAGCATCTATATGGGTGTGGCTCTGTGCCTCATGGTGCCATGTAATGGCGGCTGTGGAGGTCTACAAAGCTGGCATACAGCTAGGTACAATATATGTATAGTTCAACTCTCTGCTCAGCTACTTGCTGCTCCAAGTCACAAATTTACCTGTATGGGGTACAAGGAATTAGTAACAGTTCCCTAAATATATCTATTACAGGTGTGACATGGTATGTGAGGGCTGTAAAAATGGGCTACACGTACTTCTTGTTGTTTTTTCTCATATATTATAACCGCCTCTACCCTGTAAATGATTAAAATGTGTACACAATAAATCAAAAACAGATACTTGGTAAGACGGATACTGGAGTGCTCTTAGTTGTAGTAGTGGTGTTGCTATGGCAGTTTCTTGAGACAGAGTAGGTCTATCCTATGTAACCATTGTCACAACACATGAGCACCCTTGTTATTGTTGTGTGTATAGGGTAGCGTCAGTAAGTGACGCCCTGCCTCCCTTGTTGTTCCAATGTTATGGTTCTAACTCTGATAGTTAATTTTACGTTAACAAGAGAGTCAAGCTATATTTTGGTGTTAACAATTATATTCAGTCTTATTGAACACTTTTGTATTCAATTTAGACATTAAACTGTTGTATGAACAGTGTTTAATAATGTAAATATACAGCGTTGATGATGTCACGGAGTCTCCCATTTCCTATCTTGAAGAGAATACAGACTAAGTGAAGACTATGCTATATGTGTGTGTACGTGTGTCTTTTATTGGTATCCATTACCATAAACTAACTTAATGGTAAGTCCCGATCAAGTAAGGGATAGGGTGACTAGGAGCTATAGTTTTAGGAGTTAGGAGTTCTAGGAGCTATAGAACTAGGAGCTTTATAGCACAGTGTGCTATAAAGCCTTCAAATGATCGGTTGACATGACCACGTGTTCTACATGCTGTATCTTTATGTTGTATCTACGTGTTGTATCTACATGATGAGCACACATGTTATAAATGAGAGTGTGGGCGTAGACATGAACACTCGCTGAAGGGGTGAAGATCTTAGAAAGGTATACAGTCAGTCTGAGAATGGTTCAGGACGGACCGAAACGTCGTCGTCCCTTCACTTTCTATGTGTGGTTTTGTCAACGTATACAGTCAGTCTGAGACCGAACGGTTGGTGCTGTTATTACCATCTTCATATTATCCCNTTGTATATAGGAACTACAGTGGCCGTCTTTCAAATTGTTGGCAGTTCACGTTACAGTGATTGTTCTACCCATGGATAGTGGCAGGCACAGAGCTTCTGCTCCTCCTTAGTATCCATAGTAGATTCCCTCCGTGTCTATAAACTTTGTCACATCTCAATCTAGCAGATGCTTCCTTACCTCCCCATGGCAAGGGAGGTCACCTACCCCACTGTGTATGGAGTCTGCTTCCACCACACACCACTGCCTAGTGCATTCCATTTGTTCACTACCTGACACTGAAAAATCTTTCTAATATCTCTGTGGTTCACTGGGTACTCAGCTTCCACCTGTGTCTTCTTGTTTAGAACCATCCGTAATAAAACAACTGTTCTCTTAATTAAATAAAACGTCGATTTCACTGTATGTGTTACAGAAGGCTAAAAATTGTCGTACTAGAAAATGGAAGCGACTCGCGAAAGTGACGTACTTTCCCGTTTTTTCTGTTTTGGGTCCTCTGGTAAGTTAGGAGAGGACACTTTAAATTGAATGTTTGCTTGACGTTGGGAATCCTTAGGAGGACGGGCTGGATAGTCTGTCCTTGACGGCCTTATTAATTCCCATTAAAATTTGAATATAGTATCATGTTTCCTCTAACTCTCCTGACAACTGCGACGTGAGGTTTATTCATGTAGCCTTTTTGCGCAACTCATACCTCTGAGTTCTGGAACTAGCCAGGTGGAATACTTCTCAACGTTTCCCTAACTTCGTCACATGTTTTGGCTAGCTATGTACTTCACGTTCGAGCCACACATTCTAGGAGTGGACTAACATGTGTGATACAAGGTTCTGATGATTCCTTACACAGACTTCTCAAGGCAAGTCCAGCATGGCTAACCTGGTGTAGGTTGTAGATGATACTTGTTGACGGGGACTTCAGTCAGCAGGTTCAGTGATATCAGTCCCCAGGTTGATATCACACTGGGGGTTCATGTCACACTGGGGATTGATGTCATACTGGGGTTGATATCACACGGGTGTTGATGTCACACTGGGGGTTGATGTCACACTGGGGGTTGATGTCACACTGGGGGTTGATGTCAAACTGGGGTTGATGTCACACAGGGGGTTGATATCACACTGGGTGTTGATGTCACACTGGGGGTTGATGTCACACTGGGGGTTGATGTCACACTGGGGGTTGATGTCATACTAGGGGTTGATGTCACACAGGGGGTTGATGTCACACTGAGGGTTGATGTCACACTGGGGTTGATGTCACACTGAGGGTTGATGTCACACTGGGGGTTGATGTCACACTGGGGGTTGATGTCACACTGAGGGTTGATGTCACATTGAGGGTTGATGTCGCACTGAGGGTTGATGTCACTGAGTGTGATGTCACTCTGGGGGTTGATGTCACACTGGGGGTTGACTTCAAACTGGGGTTCATGTCACACTGGGTGTTGATGTCACACTGGGGGGTTGATGTTACACTGGGGAGTTGATGTCACACTGGGGGTTGATGTCACAATGGGGGGTTGATGTCATACTGAGGGTTGATGTCAACTGACGGTTGATATCACACTGGGGGTTGATGTCACACTGCGGGGTTGATATCGCACTGGGTTTCATATCATACTGGGGGGTTGATGTCATAATGGGGATTGATGTCACACTGGGGGTTGATATGCCACTGGGATTGATGTCACAATGGAGGGTTATGTCACACTGAGAGTTGATGTCACACTGGGGTTGATATCACACTGGGGTTTGATGTCACAATGGAGGGTTTATGTCACACTTGGGGGTTGATATCACATGGGGGTTGATGTAACACTGGGGTTGACATCACACTGGGTTTGATGTCACAATGGGGGGTTGAGGTCACACTGGGGGTTGATATCACACTTGGGGTTAATGTCACACTGGGGCTTGATGTCACACTGGGGGTTGATGTCACACTGGGGATTGCTGCCACACTGAGGGTTGATGTCACTGAGGGTTGATGTCACACTGAGGGTTGATGTCACACTGAGGGTTGATGTCACACTGAGGTTGATGTCACACTGAGGGTTGATATCACACTTGGGGTTAATGTCACACTGGGGCTTGATGTCACACTGGGGGCTGATGTCACACTGGGGATTGGTGTCACACTGAAGGTTGATGTCACAATAGGGTTGATGTCACTCTGGGGTTGATGTCACACTGGGGGTTGATGTCACACTGGGGGTTGATGTCACACTGGGGGTTGATGTCACACTGAGGGTTGATGTCACAATAGGGTTGATGTCACACTGGGGTGATGTCACACTGGGGGTTGATGTCACACTGGGGTTGATGTCACAATGGGGTTGATGTCACACTGAGGGTTGATGTCACACTGGGGGTGATGTCACACTGGGGGTTGATGTCACACTGAGGGTTGATGTCACACTGGGGGTTGATGTCACACGGGGGTTGATGTCACAATGGGGTTGATGTCACACTGGGGGTGATGTCACACTGGGGTTGATGTCACACTGGGGTTGATGTCACACTGGGGGTTGATGTCACACTGGGGGTTGATGTCACAATGGGGGTTGATGTCACACTGAGGTTGATGTCACAATAGTGGTTGATGTCACATGGGGGTTGATGTCACACTGAGGGTTGATGTCACACTGGGGGTTGATGTCACACGGGGGGTTGATGTCACAATGGGGGTTGATGTCACACTGGGGTTGATGTCACACTGGGGGTTGATGTCACACTGGGGGTTGATGTCACACTGGGGGTGACGTCACACTGGGGGTAGTGTCACACTGGGGGTTGATATAGCTCTGGGGTTGATGTCACACTGCGGGTGGGTGATATCACACTGGGGGTTGATATCACACTGTAGGGTTGATATCACACTGGGGGTTGATGTCACACAGGGGGTTGATGTCACACTGGGATTGATGTCACACTGCTGGGTGATGTCCTGCTGGGGGGTTGGTGTCACACTGGGGGTTGATATCACACTGTAGGGTTGATATCACACTAGGGGTTGATATCACACTGGAGGTTGATATTACACTGGGGTTGATATGACACTAGGGTTGATATCACACTGGAGGTTGATGTCACACTGCAGGGTTGATATCACACTAGGGGTTGATGTCACACTGCGGGTTGATATCACACTGGGGGTTGATATCACACTGGAGGTTGATATCACACTGGAGGTTGATATCACACTCGAGGTTGATATATCACACTGGGGGTTGATACCACACTGGGGGTTGATATCACACTGGGGGTTGATACCACACTGGGGTTGATATCACACTGGGGTTGATACCACACTGGGGGTTGATATCACACTGGGGTTGATATCACACTGGGGGTTGATATCACACTGGGGGTTGATATCACACTGGGAGTTGATATCACACTGGGGTTGATACCACACTGGGGGTTGATATCACACTGGGGGTTGATATCACACTGGGGGTTGATATCACACTGGGGGTTGATATCACACTGGGGGTTGATATCACACTGGGGGTTGATATCACACTGGGGGTTGATATCACACTGGGGGTTGATATCACACTGGGGGTTGATATCACACTGGGGGTTGATATCACACTCTCTGCCCGATTCTTGAAGGATAATACTTCACACATTTGGTGTCACGTAGTCACCTAGTTGTACTCACCTAGTTGTGCTTGCCGGGGTTAAGCTTCGGCTCTTTGGTCCCGCCTTTCAACTGTCAAGCAATTGATTTGTGCCAATCAACTCGTGATTAAACTCTGCTAATCATATGTCGGTTCATGATTGTTTTCGAATCAAGTACACTTCATCTGAACAGCATATCGGAAACAGAACCGCACATAGTCGTGCAACAACTCATGAACATACAGGTGTTGGAGAAACATGTGTTCTGGGACACCTGTTGTCGAGGTGCGTCGACTGCTGTACACCTGTATAGTGTTTGAGAGAGCTACCGACACGGTTCGTGTGCTTCTACACTACTACTGCCTGCAGGCTAACTTTCCTTCCTATTTTTGTGTCCTTGCCTTAGCCAGTTCAAGATGCGACTATATCTATCCTGTGAGTCATCATGCGACTATATCTATCCAGTGCGTTAGCCTGGGACTGTACCTATCCAGTGGGCGTAGGAGGAAAGTAGTGAAGGTGGCCCGGGGCGGCCCGCTGGACCACGTGGCCCACCTCACCCACTGCAGCTGGGACTCCTACTTCCAGAGC
Source organism: Procambarus virginalis (assembly GCA_020271785.1). Classification (NCBI taxonomy): domain Eukaryota; kingdom Metazoa; phylum Arthropoda; class Malacostraca; order Decapoda; family Cambaridae; genus Procambarus; species Procambarus virginalis. Next base: position 759,831 of record WNGS01167372.1, on the reverse strand, counting down.
CTCACTGTTCACTGTATGACGTCCCTCATGGAGCCACCTGTGATGAGTGTGTCAAGTGTGACCTTGTGTAGTGATGAGTGTGTCAAGTGTGACCTTGTGTAGTGATGAGGGGGTCAAGTGTGACCTTGTGTAGTGATGAGGGGTCAAGTGTGACTTGTGTTGTGATGAGGGGTCAAGTGTGACTTGTGTAGTGATGAGTGTCAAGTGTGACCTTGTATAGTGATGAGTGTCAAGTGTGACCTTGTATAGTGATGAGTGTCAAGTGTGACCTTGTATAGTGATGAGTGTCAAGTGTGACCTTGTGTAGTGATGAGTGTCAAGTGTGACCTTGTGTAGTGATGAGGGGGTCAAGTGTGACCTTGTGTAGTGATGAGTGTCAAGTGTGACCTTGTGTAGTGATGAGTGTGTCAAGTGTGAGCTTGTGTAGTGATGAGGGGGTCAAGTGTGACCTTGTGTAGTGATGAGTGTCAAGTGTGACCTTGTGTAGTGATGATTGTGTCAAGTGTGACCTTGTGTAGTGATGAGGGGGTCAAGTGTGACCTTGTGTAGTGATGAGGGGGTCAAGTGTGACCTTGTGTTGTGATGAGGGGGTCAAGTGTGACCTTGTGTAGTGATGAGTGTCAAGTGTGACCTTGTATAGTGATGAGTGTCAAGTGTGACCTTGTATAGTGATGAGTGTCAAGTGTGACCTTGTATAGTGATGAGTGTCAAGTGTGACCTTGTGTAGTGATGAGTGTCAAGTGTGACCTTGTGTAGTGATGAGTGTCAAGTGTGACCTTGTGTAGTGATGAGTGTGTCAAGTGTGACCTTGTGTAGTGATGAGTGTGTCAAGTGTGACCTTGTGTAGTGATGAGTGTCAAGTGTGACCTTGTGTAGTGATGAGTGTAATGGCAGGAGTTGAGAACACGAAGGTGACGACCCTGGGAGGAGATTGACAAAGGAGGATACAGGTGTACATGACAAAGGAGGATACAGGTGTACATGAGAGGAAGTGACAGGAGTACATGACAGAGGAGGATACAGGTGTACATGACAGAGGAGGATACAGGTGTACATGACAGAGGAGAATACAGTTGTGCATGACTGAGTGAAACACAATATATATATAAAGATCGGGTTTAAGGAAAATGGTTAAATATATTATGGGTAACTATGACGCGTATTTAAGGGTTCATGGACAATTGCACCATTAACTGTGCGTTGAGTTGTATGGTAAACTTTGAAGACAATTGTACCATAAATTATGAAGACAATTGTACCATGAGCTGTGGGAACAACTGTACCACGAATAAGTAATGTTCTAACAAATATGGTGCAAACACTACTACATTATAATTAATTTCAGGGACATATTGGAGGATTTCTACGATTACAAATGCTGAGGACACGTGATGACACGTGATGACACGTGATGACACCTGAGGACACCTGAGGACACTTAAAGACACATGAGGACACACAAACTTTAGGCAAATATTCACTACAAAGAAGAAAATAAGAGAGAGAGATATACTGTAGTCTCCAAGAACTTCAAAAATGGTGATGCTGCCTCGCTCCCAAGTCATGAAGGTGAATATAGAAGTCAAGCCAGTGGAGGGCGAGGAAGTCAAGGCTTCCGTCGGCTCCCGGAAGGAAGTCACGGCCTTGCTGCAGCCTCCTGAATCGCTGACACTGGCGAGGAAGTCTGACGTCAGGAAGTCCATGATCTTGATCATGGCTAACCTTCTCATGGAGGTATGTGACGTGCACGTGTTGATGTGTGACGTGCGCCTGTTGGTTTGTGACGTGCACGTGTTGATGTGTGACGTGCGCCTGTTGGTTTGTGACGTGCACGTGTTGATATGTGACGTGCGCCTGTTGGTTTGTGACGTGCACGTGTTGATATGTGACGTGCACCTGTTGGTTTGTTACGTGCACGTGTTGATATGTGACGTGCGCCTGTTGGTTTGTTACGTGCACGTGTTGATGTGTGACGTGCGCCTGTTGGTTTGTGACGTGCACGTGTTGATGTGTGACGTGCGCCTGTTGGTTTGTGACGTGCACGTGTTGATGTGTGACGTGCGCCTGTTGGTTTGTGACGTGCACATGTTGATGTGTGACGTGCACCTGTTGGCATGGGGCATGCACGTGTTGGCATGGGACGTGCACGTGTTGTTATGAGGCATGCACGTGTTGGCATGGGACGTGCACGTGTTGGCATGGGGCATGCACGTGTTGGCATGGGACGTGCACGTGTTGGCATGGGGCATGCACGTGTTGGCATGGGACGTGCACGTGTTGGTATGAGGCATACACGTGTTGGTATGGGACGTGCACGTGTTGGTATGGGACGTGCACGTGTTGACATGGGACGTGCACGTGTTGGTATGAGGCGTGCACGAGTTGGTATGGGGCGTGCACGTGTTGGTAGGGGACGTGCACGTGTTGACATGGGACGTGCACGAGTTGGTATGGGGCGTGCACGTGTTGGCATGGGGCGTGCACGTGTTGGTATGGAGCATGCACGTAATGGCATGAGACGTGCACGTGTTGGTATGGCACGTGTAAGTGTTGGCATGGGACGTGCACGTGTTGGCATGGGGCGTGCACGTGTTGGGATGGAGCATGCACGTGTTGATATGGGACGTGCACGTGTTGGCATGGGACGTGCACGTGTTGGCATGGGACGTGCACGTGTTGGCATGGGGCGTGCACGTGTTGGCATGGGACGTGCACGTGTTGGCATGGGACGTGCACGTGTTGGCATGGGACGTGCACATGTTGGCATGGGGCGTGCACGTGCTGGCATGGGGCGTGCACGTGTTGGCATGGGGCGTGCACGTGTTAGCATGTGTCGTGCACGTGCTGGCATGGGGCGTGCACGTGTTGGCATGGGGCGTGCACGTGTTGGTATGGGACGTGCACGTGTTGGCATGGGACGTGCACGTGTTGGTATGGGACGTGCACGTGTTGGCAGGGGACGTGCACGTTTTGGTATGGGAAGTGCACGTGTTGGCATGGGACGTGCACGTGTTGGTATGGGGCGTGCACGTGTTGGTATGGGACGTGCACGTGTTGGCATGGGGCGTGCACGTGTTGGTATGGGGCGTGCACGTGTTGGTATGGGACGTGCACGTGTTAGCATGTGTCGTGCACGTGTTGGCATCGGACGTGCACGTGTTGCATGGGACGTGCACGTGTTGGCATGGGACGTGCACGTGTACGTATGGGACGTGCACGTGTTGGCATGGGGCGTGCACGTGTTAGCATGTGTCGTGCACGTGCTGGCATGGGGCGTGCACGTGTTGGCATGGGGCGTGCACGTGTTGGTATGGGACGTGCACGTGTTGGCATGGGACGTGCACGTGTTGGCATGGGGCGTGCACGTGTTGGTATGGGACGTGCACGTGCTGGCATGGGGCGTGCACGTGTTGGTACATTAAACACATTAAGGCCCCATCAACCCCAGAAGGGTCACTAAGGTCATCCCTAACACCATACTGACCAACCATCACCATATATTCCCAAATATAGTCCAGGACCAAATTAAGCTCTCAGTGTATATACGCCGAGAAACCAGGTAGACCTCTCAGTGTATATATTCCATGTTAGAAAGTTACATTTGTAATTATTCTGACGCCTCTTACAAGGATCTCAGTATACTGTTTGGTCATATTTCCTACACTGGTGCACTAAATTCTTCTCTCAACATTCCGACTAACTAATCGTAACTTTCAGTCTTTATCGCCTTTGGAACTGGCAATTTTAACATTAAGTATATGGCAATTATGTCAATATTTCTTCACCTACACCGTCCTACTGTGTATCTTCTTAACAGTAACTTATAATTATTTGGAGTGTCAAAGGTGTAGACATGTGTGGTCTGGTTGTAGAGGCTGGTGACTGGTTGTAGAGGCTGGTGACTGGTTGTAGAGGCTGGTGACTGGTTGTAGAGCCTGGTGACTGGTTGCAGAGCCTGGTGACTGGTTGTAGAGCCTGGTGAGTAGTTGTAGAGCTTGGTGACTGGTTGTAGAGCCTGGTGACTGGTTGTAAAGCCTACTGACTGGTTATAGAGCCTGGTGACTAGTTGTAGTGCCTGATGACTGGTTGTAGAGCCTGGTGTCTGGTTGTAGAGCCTGGTGACTGGTTGTAGAGCCTGGTGACTGGTTGTAGAGCCTGGTGACTGGTTGTAGAACCTGGTGACTGGTTGTAGAGCCTGGTGACTGGTTGTAGAACCTGGTGACTGGTTGTAGAGCCTGGTGACTGGTTGTAGAGCCTGGTGACTGGTTGTAGAGCCTGATGACTGGTTGTAGAGCCTGGTGTCTGGTTGTAGAGCCTGGTGACTGGTTGTAGAGCCTGGTGACTGGTTGTAGGACTTGGTGACTGGTTGTAGAGCCTGGTGACTGGTTGTAGAGCCTGGTGACTGGTTGTAGAGCCTGGTGACTAGTTGTAGTGCCTGATGACTGGTTGTAGAGCCTGGTGACTGGTTGTAGAGCCTGGTGATTGGTTGTAGAGCCTGGTGACTGGTTGTAGAGCCTGGTGACTGGTTGTAGAGCTTGGTGACTGGTTGTAGAACCTGGTGATTGGTTGTAGAGCCTGGTGACTGGTTGTAGAGCCTGGTGACTGGTTGTAGAGCTTGGTGACTGGTTGTAGAACCTGGTGACTGGTTGTAGAGCCTGGTGACTGGTTGTAGAGCCTGGTGATTGGGTGTAGAGCCTGGTGACTGGTTGTAGAACCTGGTGACTGGTTGTAGAGCCTGGTGACTGGTTGTAGAGTCTGGTGACTGGTTGTAGAGCCTGGTGACTGGTTGTAGAGCCTGGTGACTGGTTGTAGAACCTGGTTGACTGGTTGTAGAGCCTGGTGACTGGTTGTAGAGCCTGGTGACTGGTTGTAGAACCTGGTGACTGGTTGTAGAGCCTGGTGACTGGTTGTAGAGCCTGGTGACTGGTTGTAGAGCCTGGTGACTGGTTGTAGAACCTGGTGACTGGTTGTAGAGCCTGGTGACTGGTTGTAGAGCCTGGTGACTGGTTGTAGAGCCTGGTGACTGGTTGTAAAGCCTGGTGACTGGTTGTAGAGCCTGCATGGTGACTGGTTGTAGAGCCTGGTGACTGGTTGTAGAGCCTGGTGATTGGTTGTAGAGCCTGGTGACTGGTTGTAGAGCCTGGTGACTGGTTGTAGAGCTTGGTGACTGGTTGTAGAACCTGGGGACTGGTTGTAGAGCCTGGTGACTGGTTGTAGGGCTTGGTGACTGGTTGTAGAGCCTGGTGACTGGTTGTAGAGCCTGGTGACTGGTTGTAGAGCCTGGTGACTAGTTGTAGTGCCTGATGACTGGTTGTAGAGCTTGGTGACTGGTTGTAGAGCCTGGTGATTGGTTGTAGAGCCTGGTGACTGGTTGTAGAGCCTGGTGACTGGTTGTAGAGCTTGGTGACTGGTTGTAGAACCTGGTGACTGGTTGTAGAGCCTGGTGACTGGTTGTAGAGCCTGGTGATTGGTTGTAGAGCCTGGTGACTGGTTGTAGAACCTGGTGACTGGTTGTAGAGCCTGGTGACTGGTTGTAGAACCTGGTGACTGGTTGTAGAGCCTGGTGACTAGTTGTAGAGCCTGGTGACTGGTTGTAGAACCTGGTGACTGGTTGTAGAGCCTGGTGACTAGTTGTAGAGCCTGGTGACTAGTTGTAGTGCCTGATGATTGGTTGTAGAGCCTGGTGACTGGTTGTAGAACTTGGTGACTGGTTGTAGGGCTTGGAGACTGGTTGAAGAGCCTGGTGACTGGTTGTAGAGCCTGGTGACTGGTTGTAGAGCCTGGTGACTGATTGTAGGGCTTGGTGACTGGTTGTAAAGCCTGGTGACTGGTGTATAGCCTGGTGACTGATTGTAGGGCTTGGTGACTGGTTGTAAAGCCTGGTGACTGGTGTATAGCCTGGTGACTAGTTGTCGTGCCTGATGACTGGTTGTAGAGCCTGGTGACTGGTTGTAGAGCCTGGTGACTGGTTGTAAAGCCTGGTGACTGATTTTAGAGCCTGGTGACTGGTTGTAGAGCCTGGTGACTAGTTGTAGGGCTTGGTGACTGGTTGTAAAGCCTGGTGACTGATTTTAGAGCCTGGTGACTGGTTGTATAGCCTGGTGACTAGTTGTAGGGCTTGGTGACTGGTTGTAAAGCCTGGTGACTGATTTTAGAGCCTGGTGACTGGTTGTAAAGCCTGGTGACTGATTTTAGAGCCTGGTGACTGGTTGTAGAGCCTGGTGACTGATTTTAGAGCCTGGTGACTGGTTGTAGGGCCTGGTGACTGGTTGTAGGGCTTGGTGACTGGTTGTAGAGCCTGGTGACTGGTTGTAGAGCCTGGTGACTGGTTGTAGAGCCTGGTGACTGGTTGTAGGGCTTGATGACTGTCTGTAGAACCTGGTGAGTGGCTGTAGAGCCTGGTGACTGGTTCCCAACACTCCCCTAACTGGTGACATTCACTGGTGTTCCTCCTTCACAGACTGGGAAGCAGCTGAGCAACTTCGGGCTGTCACGAGCCAACAACGGGCACTACCCGGTGCCCTCCTGCCTCCTCGTCCTCTTCACAGAACTCACTAAATTCATCATCGTACTCACCTGTGCAGCGGTGAGTCGCGTCGTGCTGTCAAGCATTACCTCATCCCTCAGTCATAGTGGGGATGGTACATAGTGGGGTTGGTACATAGTGGGGTTGGTACATAGTGGGGTTGGTACATAGTGGGGTTGGTACATAGTGGGGTTGGTACATAGTGGGGTTGGTACATAGTGGGGTTGGTACATAGTGGGGTTGGTACATAGTGAGGTTGGTACATAGTGAGGTTGGTACATAGTGGGGTTGGTACATAGTGGGGTTGGTACATAGTGGGGTTGGTACATAGTGGGGTTGGTACATAGTGGGGTTGGTACATAGTGGGGTTGGTACATAGTGGGGTTGGTACATAGTGGGGTTGGTACATAGTGGGGTTGGTACATACCCAGCAAACAATTTAAGGTTGCCACAACATATCTGAAAAGTGTTTGAAAGGATTGGAAACGTTTGTTTTATCGTATCAGATACGATATTTTGTGTGGAATTAAATAGGTTTCCAAAACTTATAACCAAAGCCTACGTATCTAACACTAATCAGAAACGTTGTGACGCCTTTTGTACCCTAACTTGAAACGTTGTGACGTCTTTTGTACCCTATATTATTAAAACTTTGTGACACCTTTTGTACCTAATTTGAAACTATGTGACCCTTTTTATTAAGTGTTTCAAGTTAAAATGCTCAAATATAAATACAACAGGAAATTTAAATATATATTTCTACATTTGGTAAAATAAAACATTATAAGAAAGGTGGGTTCATCATTTTTATTCATTTATCATTTGTAGTAGCATAGTGTAGTGGCCTGGTGTAGTGGCCTGGTGTAGTAGCCTGGTGTAGTGGTGTGGTGTAGTAGCCTGGTGTAGTAGCCTGGTGTAGTGGTGTGGTGTAGTAGCCTGGTGTAGTGTAGTACCCTGGTGTAGTGGTGTGGTGTTGGAGCCTGGTGTGGTGTAGTAGCCTGGTGTGTAGTGGTATGGTGTAGTACCCTATTGTAGTGGTGTGGTACCCTGGTATAGTGGTGTGATGTGGTGCCCTGGTGTAGTGGTGTGGTGTAGTAGCCTGGTGTGGTGTAGTACCATAGTATAGTGGTGTGGTGTAGTAGCCTGGTGTAGTGGAGTGGTGTAGTAGCCTGGTATAGTGGTGTAGTGTAGTACCCTGGTGTAGTGGAGTGGTGTAGTAGCCTGGTATAGTGGTGTGGTGTAGTACCCTGGTGTAGTGGTGTGGTGTGGTGTAGTGTAGTACCCTGGTGTAGTGGAGTGGTGTTGTAGCCTGGTGTAGTGGAGTGGTGTAGTAGCCTGGTGTAGTGGAGTGGTGTTGTAGCCTGGTGTAGTGGAGTGGTGTTGTAGCTTGGTGTAGTGGAGTGGTGTAGTGGTGTTGTAGCCTGGTGTAGTGGAGTGGTGTTGTAGGCTGGAGTAGTGGAGTGGTGTAGAAGCCTGGTGTAGTGTAGTGGTGTCGTAGCCTGGTGTAGTGGAGTGGTGTAGTAGCCTTGGTGTAGTGGTGTAGTAGCCTGGTGTAGTGGTGTTGTAGCCTGGTGTAGTGGAGTGGTGTAGTACCCTGGTGTAGTGGAGTAGTGTTGTAGCCTGGTGTAGTGGAGTGTTGTAGCCTGGTGTAGTAGAGTGGTGTAGTAGCCTGGTGTAGTGGAGTGGTGTAGTAGCCTGGTGTAGTGGAGTGGTGTAGTAACCTGGTGTAGTGGAGTGGTGTAGTAGCCTGGTGTAGTGGAGTGGTGTAGTAGCCTGGTGTAGTGGAGTGGTGTAGTAGCCTGGTGTAGTGGAGTGGTGTAGTAGCCTGGTGTAGTGGAGTGGTGTAGTAGCCTGGTATAGTGGTGTAGTGTAGTACCCTGGTGTAGTGGAGTGGTGTAGTAGCCTGGTATAGTGGTGTGGTGTAGTACCCTGGTGTAGTGAAGTGGTGTGGTGTAGTGTAGTACCCTGGTGTAGTGGAGTGGTGTTGTAGCCTGGTGTAGTGGAGTGGTGTTGTAGCCTGGTGTAGTGGAGTGGTGTAGTAGCCTGGTGTAGTGGAGTGGTGTAGTAGCCTGGTATAGTGGTGTAGTGTAGTACCCTGGTGTAGTGGAGAGGTGTAGTAGCCTGGTATAGTGGTGTGGTGTAGTACCCTGGTGTAGTGAAGTGGTGTGGTGTAGTGTAGTTCCCTGGTGTAGTGGAGTGGTGTTGTAGTCTGGTGTAATGGAGTGGTGTAGTAGCCTGGTGTAGTGGAGTGGTGTTGTAGCCTGGTGTAGTGGAGTGGTGTTGTAGCTTGGTGTAGTGGAGTGGTGTAGTAGCCTGGTGTAGTGGTGTTGTAGCCTGGTGTAGTGGAGTGGTGTTGTAGCCTGGAGTAGTGGAGTGGTGTAGAAGCCTGGTGTAGTGGAGTGGTGTGTAGCCTGGTGTAGTGGAGTGGTGTGTAGCCTGGTGTAGTGGAGTGGTGTAGTAGCCTGGTGTAGTGGAGTGGTGTAGTAGCCTGGTGTAGTGGTGTAGTAGGCCTGGTGTAGTGGTGTGTAGCCTGGTGTAGTGGAGTGGGTGTAGTAGCCTGGTGTAGTGGAGTGGTGTTGTAGCCTGGTGTAGTGGAGTGGTGTTGTAGCCTGGTGTAGTGGAGTGGTGTAGTAGCCTGGTGTAGTGGAGTGGTGTAGTAGCCTGGTGTAGTGGAGTGGTGTTAGTAGCCTGGTGTAGTGGAGTGGTGTAGTAGCCTGGTGTAGTGGAGTGGTGTAGTNATGTTCTACCGAATATCATATTATATATCAAATTTTTCACTACATTCCGAAACGTAAGTGAGTACACACAAGTGGTACCACGACCACAAGTGTTCTCACACCCCTGTTGAAGCAGCCGCGGCGTCAGCAGTTGGGTGCTGGCGGTGAGCAGCGAGTGCTGCGCCCACAATTGTCTTTGTTTCTCATCAGTAACGCCCTCCCCACCACCGTTCTCACCATCGACGACGTTCACACCCGGCAAGCAAGTCTTGGGAGATGGGGACTGCTACGCGTGCTCGTAGGACAAGTTATTGATGAATTTACAGAAGAATTCCTGCATGTGTTCGTTCCATATTGTGCTGGCAAGGGTTGAACTTCGGATCTTGGTCCCGCCTCTCAACCGTCAATCTACTGGTGTACAAATTTTGAGCTTCTCGAGCTCTATCATATCTACATTTGAAAATGTGTATGGAGTCAGCCTCCACCACATCACTGCCTAGTGCATTCCATTTACTAACTACTCTGACACTGAAAAAGTACTTTCTAATGTCTCTGTGGCTCATTGGGTACTCAAATTCCACCTGTATCCCCTTGTGCCAGTACCGCCCGTGTTAAATAATCCATCCTTGTCTACCCCGGTCAATTTCCATGAGAAATGGTATATGTGACGATCATGTATCCCCGAGCTCTTCTGTCTTCTAGTGACGTGAGGTGCAGTTCACGCAGCCTTTCCTCATACCTCATGTCTCTTAGTACTGGGACTACCCTAGTGGAATACCTCTGAATTTTTTGAGCATCGACTTGTGCTTGACAAGGTAAGGGCTCCATACTGGGACCGCATACTCCAGGATTGGCCTCACATATGTGGTATACAAGGTTCTGAAGACTTCTTACACAAGTTTCTGAAGGCAGTTTCTGATGTTAGCCAGCCTCGCATACGAACCGATGCGAGTCCAAATCTTTAGAAGTGGGCTTCAGGAGGCAGGTTTAGCGTGATATCAATTCCTAAAGCTTTCTCTCTGTGTCCGTTTCGTGAAGGACTTCATCGTCCATTCGGTATCCAGTGTCTGACCTTCTATTTCCTCCTCCTAGTTTCATCACCTTACTCGCAGATGCGTATGCATCTGCGAGTAAAGATGTGGACTCGCATCAGTGCGTATGCGAGGCTGGCTAACATCAGAACTGCCTTCAGAAACTTGTGTAAAGAAGTCTTCAGAACGTTGTATACCACATATGTAAGGCCAATCCTGGAGTATGCGGTCCAGCATGGAACCCTGTACCTTGTCAGCACAGCTCAATGAAACTCAATAATGGTATCAGCCAAGTCGATGCTCAAAAAAATTCAGAGTATTCACTGGGGTTGATTTAGTAGCTTTGTTGACCATTCATTCAGTTTGTCTAGGTCATTTGTAGCCTTATACGATCCTTTTCTGTCTTAATCCTCCTCATAATTTGCATCATCAGTAAACATTGAGAGAACCGAGTCTATTCCCTCTGGGAGATCATTTACATATATCAGAAACAGTACAGGTTCAAGTACTGATCCCTTTGGGACTTCACTGGTGACGCCTCCCCACTCCGAGACCCCCCTTCGCAGTGACTCGCTGTCTTCTGTTGCTTAGGTACTCCCTCATCCAGTGGAGTACCTTCCCTTTCACACCTGCCTGCATCTCCAGCTTGTGAACTAGTGTCTTATGTGGTACTGTGTCAAAGGCTTTCTGACAATCCAAAAATAAGCAGTCTGCCCAGCCCTCTCTATCTTTTCTGATTTGTGTTGCCAGGTCATAGAATTCAATTAATCCTGTGAAGCATGATTTGCCATCCTTGAACCCATGCTGAAGTTGTGTTACAAGGTTCTTTCACTCCAGATGTTCCACTAGTTTTTTTCACACAATTGTGGGGTTTTCTATTTTGCTTTCCCGACTGCAATGCGTACGTCACCAATGTATACGTTACAAGACGCTTCACGAAGCTGTCGGATCAGCAGAGAAATACGAGAGCAACCGTACAGGGGGGAGCTAGGTCGAGTTAGAGTCCTTGAGGGTCTCTTCTTAGACTAGCCTCAACTGGTCCTGATCCACGTTGGTCGTTGGAATCTCCTCATTGCTTTGGACTAATCCTCATCACAATATAGATTTGTGAATAATAGACAACTCGGTGTTGAAGACACCTGGAGCTGAAGGCTTGAGTAAATAGTCCAACCACTTGGGCTGGACGATAGAGCCACGGTAGAGCTTCATGCAGGTCGGTGTTCAATCCCCGACCGTCCACAAGTGGTTTGGCACCATTCCTTCCCCCTCCCCATCCCAAATCTTAGGGAGCCGGTCGGCCGAGCGCACAGAACACTGGACATGTGATCCTGTGGTCCTGGGTTCGATCCCAGGCGCCGGCGAGAAAGAATGGGCAGAGTTTCTTTCACCCTATGCCCCTGTTACCTAGCAGTAAAATAGGTACCTGGGTGTTAGTCAGCTGTCACGGGCTGCTTCCTGGGGGTGGAGGCCTGGTCGAGGACCGGGCCGCGGGGACACTAAAAAGCCCCGAAATCATCTCAAGATAACTCAAGAAATAGTTGGCAGTATTCAGAAGTGGTTCAGTGGAAACACCGCATAAAGCTTAACAGTAGTTTATTTACTAACTTAACCACTAATACAAAGGGTGCTTGATTTACTTTAGATTGGCGTCAGAAAGGCTATGGGTGAATTAGCGAGACTCTTGACGTCTGACTAATCGATTCTGATCCACTCGTGGAGAACACCTAACTTAACACAATTGACAGTCAATCATTAAACGGCAAACCTAACTGCCGGTGTGCAAAGGGATCACAAGTTCCAACTGGATACTCGGGTAATGATCATGCACAATAAATCACAATGGTACTGTCAATGGGACAAGTAATAAATATGAACAATAAAAATATCACACAATAACTAAATGTGTGGTGTATGTGAAGCTCATATTCACAGACGAATATAATGTCGTGATACCACGCAGATAAATACGCAAACATCGTCGGGTGTCTCCACTATACCTGTGTCAGGTATGAGAAGGTGAGAACTGTGGTTGATCCCTCAGACCAACACACAGACAGACACAATAATACAATAACAAGATCTTGTACTTACAGGTAGGCTACCCCTCATATTCTCTCACTCAATCGTGCACACTCATGCAAGAACTCATAGGTGGCCTGACATTTGGCTTCGCTCATTATAACGTGAGACCATTGACGACAGGCTTTCCCAACAAACCTTATTTGACACGGAGGGTACTCGTACGAAGGCGCGCTTTATGTCTAACAGATACACACACACACACTTGATGGCACTGACGGCGAGTTAGGATGGTGACGTCACGTAATACCATGAGACAGGGTGGCTGGCGGTTTGAGGCTAGCTACACGCTCTGGACAGTGGCGGCTGCAGGTTATATGGTACCATGCAGGTACACTGTGGTAAAAGTCACTCACAGAGTACTTAGGCGGCGGCACTACCATAGTTCACTCTAGGCTCTCACAGACGATCTCCATTTGTCACCAGGGGTTACCTGATACCAGTCTGTTTCACTCTGGTAATTTGTCACTAGGCTTCTAAACACTATAGTCACGTTCGCGATTCCGGGCGAGCGATGGTATATCGGAAAGAGGCTGAGTTTAACTTGACTGTGAGGAATGGACGGTGTTCAGTCTATTGGCCGATAGACAGAACAGGACACGTCCTCTATGTACAGGCTTCCACACGTGAATTCCCTTGCCAGCGGCTGCAGGGGCTCCTCGTGGGCACAAACACAAGGGGTTACAATTGACCAATGGTGTTTCAGCAAAAGAGCGGGAACCAATAATATTGATCGTTTCATGAACAGTAGCAGAGATGACGTCATGAACACGTCACTACCAAGTCACAGTTGTTATTCTCCATCGTGCCGGTTGAGGCTGACCCCAGAGGTCAGGTCTGTCGCCTCTCTCTCTCTCACACTTGGCACCAGCCATGTACTCACCGACCCTATGGCAAGTATGCTTAATTTCTCTGTATCAAATTTACCCTTGGGCATACGGCGGCCTCAGTATTTTAAACGTATTCCTGGTTATGTGGTCTTCCTGGGGACACCCAACATGACAGATTACCATCCAGGGTTAACAGAGATAGGGCTTGTGCATGAGATCAGTGGACTGTGCACTGCAATGAGCCTCTCAAGTCAGCTGTGGGAGAATCTTGAGAGACCATCCTCTCACAACAATCGTCTCCATCCATCTCCGTTCAAGTTTGGGACACTGGCCTGTAGTTCAGTGCCTCCTGTCTATCACCCTTCTTGTATATAGGAACTACAGTGGCCGTCTTTCAAATTGTTGGCAGTTCACCTGTTACCAGTGATTTGTTCTACACCATGGATAGTGGCAGGCACAGAGCTTCTGCTCCTCCTTTAGTATCCATAGTAAGATTCCCTCCGTGTCTATAAACTTTGTCACATCCCAATCTAGCAGATGCTTCCTTACCTCCCCACTGGCAAGGGGAGGTCACCTACCCCACTGTGTATGGAGTCTGCTTCCACCACACACCACTGCCTAGTGCATTCCATTTGTTCACTACCCTGACACTGAAAAATCTTTCTAATATCTCTGTGGTTCACTTGGGTACTCAGCTTCCACCTGTGTCTTCTTGTTTAAGAACCATCCGTAATAAAGCAACTGTTCTCTTAATTAAAATAAAACGTCGATTTTCACTCGTATGTGTTACAGAAGGCTAAAAATTGTCGTACTAGAAATGGAAGCGACTCGCGAAAGTGACGTACTTTCCCGTTTTCTGTTTTGGGTCCTCTGGTAAGTTAGGAGAGGACACTTTAAATTGAATGTTTCTTGACGTTGGGAATCCTTAGGAGGACGGGCTGGATAGTCTGTCCTTGACGGCCTTATTAATTCCCATTAAAATTTGAATATAGTAATCATGTTTCCTCTAACTCTCCTGGCAACCTGCGACGTGAGGTTTAATTCATGTAGCCTTTTTGCGCAACTCATACCTTTGAGTTCTGGAACTAGCCAGGTGGAATACTTCTCAACGTTTCCCTAACTTCGTCACATGTTTGGCTAGTTATGTACTTCACGTTCGAGCCACACATTCTAGGAGTGGACTAACATGTGTGATATACAAGGTTCTGAATGATTCCTTACACAGACTTCTCAAGGCAAGTCCAGCATTGGCTAACCTGGTGTAGGTTGTAGATGATACTTGTTGACGGGGACTTCAGTCAGCAGGTTCAGTGATATCAGTCCCAGGTTGATATCACACTGGGGGGTTGATGTTACACTTGGGAGTTGATGTCACACTGGGGTTGATGTCACAATGGGGGGTTGATGTCATACTGAGGGTTGATGTCAAACTGACGGTTGATATCACACTGGGGGTTGATGTCACACTGCGGGGTTGATATCGCACTGGGTGTTCATATCATACTGGGGGGGTTGATGTCATACTGGGGATTGATGTCACACTGGGGGTTGATGTCACACTGGGGGTTGATGTCACACTGGGGGTTGATGTCACACTGGGGGTTGATGTCACACTGGGGGTTGATGTCATACTGGGGATTGATGTCACACTGGGGGTTGATGTCACACTGGGGGTTGATATGCCACTGGGGATTGATGTCACCTTGAGGGTTGATGTCACACTGAGAGTTGATGTCACACTGGGGGTTTGATATCACACTGGGGGTTGATGTAACACTTGGGGTTGATATCACACTTGGGGTTGATGTCACACTGGGGGGTTGAGGTCACACTGGGGGCTGATGTCACACTTGGGGTTGATATCACACTTGGGGTTGATGTCACACTGGGGCTTGATGTCACACTGGGGGTTGATGTCACACTGGGGATTGATGCCACACTGAGGGTTGATGTCACACTGAGGGTTGATGTCACACTGAGGGTTGATATCACACTAGGGGTTGATGTTACACTGGGGGCTGATGTCACACTGGGGGTTGATGTCACACTGGGGATTGATGTCACACTGAAGGTTGATGTCACAATAGGGGTTGATGTCACTCTGGGGGTTGATGTCACACTGGGGTTGATGTCACACTGGGGGTGATGTCACACTGAGGGTTGATGTCACAGGGTTGATGTCACACTGGGGGTTGATGTCACACTGGGGGTTGATGTCACACTGAGGGTTGATGTCACAATAGTGGTTGATGTCACACTGGGGGTTGATGTCACACTGGGGGTTGATGTCACACTGGGGGTTGATGTCACAATGGGGGTTGATGTCACACTGAGGGTTGATGTCACAATAGGGTTGATGTCACACTGGGGGTTGATGTCACACTGAGGGTTGATGTCACACTGAGGGTTGATGTCACACGGGGGGTTGATGTCACAATGGGGGTTGATGTCACACTGGGGGTTGATGTCACACTGAGGGTTGATGTCACACGGGGGGTTGATGTCACAATGGGGGTTGATGTCACACTGGGGGTTGATGTCACACTGGGGGTAGACGTCACACTGGGGGTAGTTGTCACACTGCGGGGTTGATATCACACTGGGGGTTGATATCACACTGGGGGTTGATACCACACTGGGGGTTGATATCACACTGGGGGTTGATATCACACTGGGGGTTGATACCACACTGGGGGTTGATATCACACTGGGGGTTGATACCACACTGGGGGTTGATATCACACTGGGGGTTGATATCACACTGGGGGTTGATACCACACTGGGGGTTGATATCACACTGGGGGTTGATATCACACTGGGGGTTGATATCACACTGGGGGTTGATATCACACTGGGGGTTGATATCACACTGGGGGTTGATATCACACTGGGGGTTGATATCACACTGGGGGTTGATATCACACTGGGGGTTGATATCACACTGGGGGTTGATATCACACTCTCTGCCCGATTCTTGAAGGATAATACTTCACACATTTGGTGTCACGTAGTCACCTAGTTGTACTCACCTAGTTGTGCTTGCCGGGGTTAAGCTTCGGCTCTTTGGTCCCGCCTTTCAACTGTCAAGCAATTGATTTGTGCCAATCAACTCGTGTCCGACCTCTTGTTCCCAGCACATTTACATCACTTGGCACTTAAGTTAAACTCTATTAATCATATGTCGGTTCATGATTGTTTTCGAATCAAGTACACTTCATCTGAACAGCATATCGGAAACGGAACCGCACATAGTCGTGCAACAACTCATGAACATACAGGTGTTGGAGAAACATGTGTTCTGGGACACCTGTTGTCGAGGTGCGTCGACTGCTGTACACCTGTATAGTGTTTGAGAGAGCTACCGACACGGTTCGTGTGCTTCTACACTACTACTGCCTGCAGGCTAACTTTCCTTCCTATTATTGTGTCCTTGCCTTAGCCAGTTCAAGATGCGACTATATCTATCCTGTGAGTCATCATGCGACTATATCTATCCTGTGCGTTAGCCTGGGACTGTACCTATCCAGTGGGCGTAGGAGGAAAATAGTGAAGGTGGCCCGGGGCGGCCCGCTGGACCACGTGGCCCACCTCACCCACTGCAGCTGGGGCTCCTACTTCCAGAGCCTCACTGTTCACTGTATGACGTCCCTCATGGAGCCACCTGTGATGAGTGTGTCAAGTGTGACCTTGTGTAGTGATGAGTGTGTCAAGTGTGACCTTGTGTAGTGATGAGTGTGTCAAGTGTGACCATGTGTAGTGATGAGAGGGTCAAGTGTGACCTTGTGTAGTGATGATAGTGTCAAGTGTGACCTTGTGTAGTGATGAGTGTGTCAAGTGTGACCTTGTGTAGTGATGAGGGGGGACAAGTGTGACCTTGTGTAGTGATGAGTGTGTCAAGTGTGACCTTGTGTAGTGATGAGTGTCAAGTGTGACCTTGTGTAGTGATGAGGGGGTCAAGTGTGACCTTGTGTAGTGATGAGTGTCAAGTGTGACCTTGTGTAGTGATGAGTGTGTCAAGTGTGACCTTGTGTAGTGATGAGGGGGTCAAGTGTGACCTTGTGTAGTGATGAGTGTCAAGTGTGACCTTGTGTAGTGATGATTGTGTCAAGTGTGACCTTGTGTAGTGATGAGGGAGTCAAGTGTGACCTTGTGTAGTGATGAGGGGGTCAAGTGTGACCTTGTGTTGTGATGAGGGGGTCAAGTGTGACCTTGTGTAGTGATGAGTGTCAAGTGTGACCTTGTATAGTGATGAGTGTCAAGTGTGACCTTGTGTAGTGATGAGTGTCAAGTGTGACCTTGTGTAGTGATGAGTGTCAAGTGTGACCTTGTGTAGTGATGAGTGTAATGGCAGGAGTTGAGAACACGAAGGTGACGACCCTGGGAGGAGATTGACAAAGGAGGATACAGGTGTACATGACAAAGGAGGATACAGGTGTACATGACAGAGGAGGATACAGGTGTACATGAGAGGAAGTGACAGGAGTACATGACAGAGGAGGATACAGGTGTACATGACAGAGGAGGATACAGGTGTACATGACAGAGGAGAATACAGTTGTGCATGACTGAGTGAAACACAATATATATATAAAGATCGGGTTTAAGGAAAATGGTTAAATATATTATGGGTAACTATGACGCGTATTTAAGGGTTCATGGACAATTGCACCATTAACTGTGCGTTGAGTTGTATGGTAAACTTTGAAGACAATTGTACCATAAATTATGAAGACAATTGTACCATGAGCTGTGGGAACAACTGTACCACGAATAAGTAATGTTCTAACAAATATGGTGCAAACACTACTACATTATAATTAATTTTAGGGACATATTGGAGGATTTCTACGATTACAAATGCTGAGGACACGTGATGACACGTGATGACACGTGATGACACGTGATGACACCTGAGGACACCTGAGAACACTTAAAGACACATGAGGACACACAAACTTTAGGCAAATATTCACTACAAAGAAGAAAATAAGAGAGAGAGATATAGTCTCCAAGAACTTCAAAAATGGTGATGCTGCCTCGCTCCCAAGTCATGAAGGTGAATATAGAAGTGAAGTCAGTGGAGGGCGAGGAAGTCAAGGCTTCCGTCGGCTCCCGGAAGGAAGTCACGGCCTTGCTGCAGCCTCCTGAATCGCTGACACTGGCGAGGAAGTCTGACGTCAGGAAGTCCATGATCTTGATCATGGCTAACCTTCTCATGGAGGTATGTGACGTGCACGTGTTGATGTGTGACGTGCGCCTGTTGGTTTGTGACGTGCACGTGTTGATATGTGACGTGCGCCTGTTGGTTTGTGACGTGCACGTGTTGATGTGTGACGTGCGCCTGTTGGTTTGTGACGTGCACGTGTTGATGTGTGACGTGCGCCTCTTGGTTTGTTACGTGCACGTGTTGATGTGTGACGTGCGCCTGTTGGTTTGTGACATGCACGTGTTGATGTGTGACGTGCGCCTGTTGGTTTGTGACGTGCACATGTTGATGTGTGACGTGCGCCTGTTGGTTTGTGACGTGCACATGTTGATGTGTGACGTGCGCCTGTTGGTTTGTGACGTGCACGTGTTGATGTGTGACGTGCGCCTGTTGGTTTGTGACGTGCACATGTTGATGTGTGACGTGCGCCTGTTGGTTTGTGACGTGCACGTGTTGATGTGTGACGTGCGCCTGTTGGTTTGTGACGTGCGCCTGTTGGTTTGTGACGTGCGCCTGTTGGTTTGTGACGTGCACGTGTTGATGTGTGACGTGCGCCTATCGTTTGTTACGTGCACATGTTGATGTGTGACGTGCACGTGATGTTGTGGGACGTGCACGTGTTGGCATGGGCATGCACGTGTTGGCATGGAACGTGCACGTGTTGGTATGAGGCATGCACGTGTTGGTATGGGACGTGCACGTGTTGGCATGGGGCATGCACGTGTTGGCATGGGACGTGCACGTGTTGTTATGAGGCATGCACGTGTTGGTATGGGACGTGCACGTGTTGGCATGTGGCATGCACGTGTTGGCATGGGACGTGCACGTGTTGGCATGGGGCATGCACGTGTTGGCATGGGACGTGCACGTGTTGGTATGAGGCATGCACGTGTTGGTATGGGACGTGCACGTGTTGGTATGGGACGTGCACGTGTTGACATGGGACGTGCACGTGTTGGCATGGGGCATGCACGTGTTGGCATGGGACGTGCACGTATTGGCATGGGGCATGCACGTGTTGGCATGGGACGTGCACGTGTTGGTATGAGGCATGCACGTGTTGGCATGGGACGTGCACGTGTTGGCATGGGGCATGCACGTGTTGGCATGGGACGTGCACGTATTGGTATGAGGCATGCACGTGTTGGTATGGGACGTGCACGTGTTGGTATGGGACGTGCACGTGTTGACATGGGACGTGCACGTGTTGGTATGAGGCGTGCACGAGTTGGTATGGGGAGTGCACGTGTTGGCATGTGGCGTGCACGTGTTGGTATGGAGCATGCACGTAATGGTATGGGACGTGCACGTGTTGGTATGGGACGTGCACGTGTTGGCATGGGGCATGCACGTGTTGGCATGGGACGTGCACGTGTTGGTATGAGGAATGCACGTGTTGGTATGGGACGTGCACGTGTTGGTATGGGACGTGCACGTGTTGACATGGGACGTGCACGTGTTGGTATGAGGCGTGCACGAGTTGGTATGGGGCGTGCACGT
Organism: Procambarus virginalis; assembly: GCA_020271785.1. NCBI lineage: Eukaryota > Metazoa > Arthropoda > Malacostraca > Decapoda > Cambaridae > Procambarus > Procambarus virginalis. The sequence continues at coordinate 739,942 of WNGS01167372.1, read as the reverse complement.
GTTGGCATGGGGCGTGCACGTGTTGGTATGGAGCATGCACGAACTGGTATGGGACGTGCACGTGTTGGTATGGGACGTGTAAGTGTTGGCATGGGACGTGCACGTGTTGGCATGGGGCGTGCACGTGTTGGTATGGGGCGTGCACGTGTTGGTATGGAGCATGCACGTGTTGGTATGGGACGTGCACGTGTTGGCATGGGACGTGCACGTGTTGGCATGGGACGTGCACGTGTTGGCATGGGGCGTGCACGTGTTGGCATGGGACGTGCACGTGTTGGCATGGGACGTGCACGTGTTGGCATGGGACGTGCACGTGTTGGCATAGGACGTGCACATGTTGGCATGGGGCGTGCATGTGTTGGCATGGGACGTGCACGTGTTGGCATGGGACGTGCACGTGTTAGCATGTGTCGTGCACGTGCTGGCATGGGGCGTGCACGTGTTGGCATGGGGCGTGCACGTGTTAGCATGTGTCGTGCACGTGCTGGCATGGGGCGTGCACGTGTTGGCATGGGGCGTGCACGTGTTGGTATGGGACGTGCACGTGTTGGCATGGGACGTGCACGTGTTGGTATGGGGCGTGCACGTGTTGGTATGGGACGTGCACGTGTTGGCATGGGACGTGCACGTGTTGGTATGGGACGTGCACGTGTTGGCATGGGCCGTGCACGTGTTAGCATGTGTCGTGCACGTGCTGGCATGGGGCGTGCACGTGTTGGTACATTAAACACATTAAGGCCCCCATCAACCCAGAAGGGTCACTAAGGTCACCCCTAACACCATACTGACCAACCATCACCATATATTCCCAAATATAGTCCAGGACCAAATTAAGCTCTCAGTGTATATACGCCGAGAAACCAGGTAGACCTCTCAGTGTATATATTCCATGTTAGAAAGTTACATTTGTAATTATTCTGACGCCTCTTACAAGGATCTCAGTATACTGTTTGGTCATATTTCCTACACTGGTGCACTAAATTCTTCTCTCAACATTCCGACTAACTAATCGTAACATTCAGTCTTTATCGCCTTTGGAACTGGCAATTTTAACATTAGGTGTACGGCAATTATATCAATATTTGTCAATTATGTCAATTATGTCAACCTACACCGTCCTACTGTGTATCTTCTTAACAGTAACTTATAATTATTTGGAGTGTCAAAGGTGTAGACATGTGTGGTCTGGTTGTAGAGGCTGGTGACTGGTTGTAGAGGCTGGTGACTGGTTGTAGAGGCTAGTGACTGGTTGTAGAGCCTGGTGACTGGTTGTAGATCCTGGTGACTGGTTGTAGAGCCTGGAGACTGGTTGTAGAACTTGGTGACTGGTTGTAAAGCCTGGTGACTGGTTGAAGACTGGTGACTGGTTGTAGAGCCCGGTGACTAGTTGTAGAGCCTGGTGACTGGTTGTAGAGCCTGGTGACTGGTTGTAGAGTCTGGTGATTGGTTGTAGAGCCTGGTGACTGGTTGTAGAGCCTGGTGACTGGTTGTAGAACCTGGTGACTAGTTGTAGAGACTGGTGATTGGTTGTAGAGCCTGGTGACTGGTTGCAGAGCCTGGTGACTGGTTGTAGAACCTGGTGACTGGTTGTAGAGCCTGGTGACTAGTTGTAGAGGCTGGTGACTGGTTGTAGATCCTGGTGACTGGTTGTAGAGCCTGGTGACTGGTTGTAGAGCCTGGTGACTGGTTGTAGATCCTGGTGACTGGTTGTAGAGCCTGGTGACTGGTTGTAGAGCCTGGTGACTGGTTGTAGAGCCAGGTGACTGGTTGTAGAGCCTGCTGACTGGCTGTAGAGCCTGGTGACTGGTTGTAGATCCTGGTGACTGGTTGTAGAGCCTGGTGACTGGTTGTAGAGCCTGGTGACTAGTTGTAGAGGCTGGTGACTGGTTGTAGAGCCTGGTGACTGGTTGCAGAGCCTGGTGACTGGTTGTAGAGCCTGGTGAGTAGTTGTAGAGCTTGGTGACTGGTTGTAGAGCCTGGTGACTAGTTGTAGTGCCTGATGACTGGTTGTAGAGCCTGGTGTCAGGTTGTAGAGCCTGGTGACTGGTTGTAGAGCCTGGTGACTGGTTGTAGGTCTTGGTGACTGGTTGTAGAGCCTGGTGACTGGTTGTAGAGCCTGGTGACTGGTTGTAGAGCCTGGTGACTAGTTGTAGTGCCTGATGACTGGTTGTAGAGCCTGGTGACTGGCTGTAGAGCCTGGAGATTGGTTGTAGAGCCTGGTGACTGGTTGTAGAGCCTGGTGACTGGTTGTAGAGCTTGGTGACTGGTTGTAGAACCTGGTGACTGGTTGTAGGCCTGGTGACTGGTGTAGAGCCTGGTGACTGGTTGTAGAGCCTGGTGACTGGTTGTAGAACCTGGTGATGGTAGTAGAGCCTGGTGACTGGTTGTAGAGCCTGGTGACTGGTTGTAGAGCCTGGTGACTGGTTGTAGAGTCTGGTGACTGGTTGTAGAGCCTGGTGACTGGTGTAGAACTGGTTGACTGGTTGTAGAGCCTGGTGACTGGTTGTAGAGCCT
>WNGS01167372.1:678487-730633 GCA_020271785.1 Procambarus virginalis | reverse complement strand
TCTCTAAAGAGTCTGCTGCACCAGCTCCTGCTCCCCTGGAGAGTCTGCTGCACCAGCTCCTGTCTCTAGAGAGTCTGCTGCACCGGCTCCTGCTCCCCTGGAGAGTCTGCTGCACCAGCTCCTGCTCCTCTGGAGAGTATGCTGCACCGGCTCCTGCTTCTCTAAAGAGTCTGCTGCACCAGCTCCTGCTCCCTGGAGAGTCTGCTGCACCAGCTCCTGCTCCTCTGGAGAGTCTGCTGCACCAGCTCCTGCTCCTCTGGAGAGTCTGCTGCACCGGCTACTGCTTCTCTAAAGAGTCTGCTGCACCAGCTCCTGCTCCCTGGAGAGTCTGCTGCACCAGTTCCTGCTCCCCTGGAGAGTCTGCTGCACCGGCTCCTGCTCCTCTAGAGAGTCTGCTGCACCGGCTCCTGCTCCCCTGGAGAGTCTGCTGCACCAGCTCCTGCTTCTCTAGAGAGTCTGCTGCACCAGCTCCTGCTCCCTGGAGAGTCTGCTGCACCAGCTCCTGCTTCTCTAGAGAGTCTGCTGCACCAGCTCCTGCTCCCCTGGAGAGTCTGCTGCACCAGCTCCTGCTTCTCTAGAGAGTCTGCTGCACCAGCTCCTGCTCCCCTGGAGAGTCTGCTGCACCGGCTCCTGCTTCTCTAGAGAGTCTGCTGCACCAGCTCCTGCTCCCTTGGAGAGTCTGCTGCACCGGCTCCTGCTTCTCTAGAGAGTCTGCTGCACCGCTCCTGCTCCTCTAGAGAGTCTGCTGCACCAGCTCCTGCTCCTCTAGAGAGTCTGCTGCACCAGCTCCTGATTCTCTAGAGAGTCTGCTGCACCGGCTCCTGCTTCTCTAGAGAGTCTGCTGCACCAGCTCCTGCTCCCCTGGAGAGTCTGCTGCACCGGCTCCTGCTCCTCTAGAGAGTCTGCTGCACCAGCTCCTGCTTCTCTAGAGAGTCTGCTGCACCGGCTCCTGCTCCTCTAGAGAGTCTGTTGCACCAGCTCCTGCTCCTCTAGAGAGTCTGCTGCACCAGCTCCTGCTTCTCTAGAGAGTCTGCTGCACCAGCTCCTGCTCCCCTGGAGAGTCTGCTGCACCAGCTCCTGCTCCTCTAGAGCGTCTGCTGCACCAGCTCCTGCTCCCCTGGAGAGTCTGCTGCACCAGCTCCTGCTTCTCTAGAGAGTCTGCTGCACCGGCTCCTGCTCCCCTGGAGAGTCTGCTGCACCAGCTCCTGCTCCTCTGGAGAGTATGCTGCACCGGCTCCTGCTTCTCTAAAGAGTCTGCTGCACCAGCTCCTGCTGCCCTGGAGAGTCTGCTGCACCAGCTTCTGCTCCTCTGGAGAGTCTGCTGCACCAGCTCCTGCTCCTCTGGAGAGTCTGCTGCACCGGCTCCTGCTTCTCTAAAGAGTCTGCTGCACCAGCTCCTGCTCCCCTGGAGAGTCTGCTGCACCAGTTCCTTTTCCCCTGGAGAGTCTGCTGCACCGGCTCCTGCTCCTCTAGAGAGTCTGCTGCACCGGCTCCTGCTCCACTGGAGAGTCTGCTGCACCGGCTACTGCTCCTCTAGAGAGTCTGCTGCACCGGCTCCTGCTCCCCTGGAGAGTCTGCTGCACCAGCTCCTGCTTCTCTAGAGAGTCTGCTGCACCAGCTCCTGCTCCTCTGGAGAGTATGCTGCACCGGCTCCTGCTTCTCTAAAGAGTCTGCTGCACCAGCTCCTGCTCCCCTGGAGAGTCTGCTGCACCAGCTCCTGCTTCTCTAGAGAGTCTGCTGCACCGGCTCCTGCTCCCCTGGAGAGTCTGCTGCACCAGCTCCTGCTCCTCTGGAGAGTATGCTGCACCGGCTCCTGCTTCTCTAAAGAGTCTGCTGCACCAGCTCCTGCTCCCCTGGAGAGTCTGCTGCACCAGCTCCTGCTCCTCTGGAGAGTCTGCTGCACCAGCTCCTGCTCCTCTGGAGAGTCTGCTGCACCGGCTCCTGCTTCTCTAAAGAGTCTGCTGCACCAGCTCCTGCTCCCCTGGAGAGTCTGCTGCACCAGTTCCTGCTCCCCTGGAGAGTCTGCTGCACCGGCTCCTGCTCCTCTAGAGAGTCTGCTGCACCGGCTCCTGCTCCCCTGGAGAGTCTGCTGCACCAGCTCCTGCTTCTCTAGAGAGTCTGCTGCACCAGCTCCTGCTCCCCTGGAGAGTCTGCTGCACCAGCTCCTGCTTCTCTAGAGAGTCTGCTGCACCAGCTCCTGCTCCCTGGAGAGTCTGCTGCACCGGCTCCTGCTTCTCTAGAGAGTCTGCTGCACCGGCTCCTGCTCCTCTAGAGAGTCTGCTGCACCAGCTCCTGCTCCTCTAGAGAGTCTGCTGCACCAGCTCCTGCTTCTCTAGAGAGTCTGCTGCACCGGCTCCTGCTTCTCTAGAGAGTCTGCTGCACCAGCTCCTGCTCCCCTGGAGAGTCTGCTGCACCGGCTCCTGCTCCTCTAGAGAGTCTGCTGCACCAGCTCCTGCTTCTCTAGAGAGTCTGCTGCACCGGCTCCTGCTCCTCTAGAGAGTCTGCTGCACCAGCTCCTGCTCCTCTAGAGAGTCTGCTGCACCAGCTCCTGCTTCTCTAGAGAGTCTGCTGCACCAGCTCCTGCTCCCCTGGAGAGTCTGCTGCACCAGCTCCTGCTCCTCTAGAGCGTCTGCTGCACCAGCTCCTGCTCCCCTGGAGAGTCTGCTGCACCAGCTCCTGCTTCTCTAGAGAGTCTGCTGCACCGGCTCCTGCTCCCCTGGAGAGTCTGCTGCACCAGCTCCTGCTCCTCTGGAGAGTATGCTGCACCGGCTCCTGCTTCTCTAAAGAGTCTGCTGCACCAGCTCCTGCTGCCCTGGAGAGTCTGCTGCACCAGCTTCTGCTCCTCTGGAGAGTCTGCTGCACCAGCTCCTGCTCCTCTGGAGAGTCTGCTGCACCGGCTCCTGCTTCTCTAAAGAGTCTTCTGCACCAGCTCCTGCTCCCCTGGAGAGTCTGCTGCACCAGTTCCTTTTCCCCTGGAGAGTCTGCTGCACCGGCTCCTGCTCCTCTAGAGAGTCTGCTGCACCGGCTCCTGCTCCACTGGAGAGTCTGCTGCACCGGCTACTGCTCCTCTAGAGAGTCTGCTGCACCGGCTCCTGCTCCCCTGGAGAGTCTGCTGCACCGGCTCCTGCTCCTCTAGAGAGTCTGCCGCACCAGCTCCTGCTTCTCTAGAGAGTCTGCTGCACCGGCTCCTGCTCCTCTAGAGAGTCTGCTGCACCAGCTCCTGCTCCTCTAGAGAGTCTGCTGCACCAGCTCCTGCTTCTCTAGAGAGTCTGCTGCACCAGCTCCTGCTCCCCTGGAGAGTCTGCTGCACCAGCTCCTGCTTCTCTAGAGAGTCTGCTGCACCAGCTCCTGCTCCCCTGGAGAGTCTGCTGCACCGGCTCCTGCTTCTCTAGAGAGTCTGCTGCACCAGCTCCTGCTCCTCTAGAGAGTCTGCTGCACCAGCTCCTGCTCCCCTGGAGAGTCTGCTGCACCAGCTCCTGCTTCTCTAGAGAGTCTGCTGCACCAGCTCCTGCTCCTCTAGAGAGTCTGCTGCACCAGGTCCTGCTCCCCTGGAGAGTCTGCTGCACCGGCTCCTGCTCCTCTAGAGAGTCTGCTGCACCAGCTCCTGCTCCTCTAGAGAGTCTGCTGCACCAGCTCCTGCTTCTCTAGAGAGTCTGCTGCACCAGCTCCTGCTACTCTATAGAGTCTGCTGCACCAGCTCCTGCTCCTCTAGAGAGTCTGCTGCACCAGCTCCTGCTTCTCTAGAGAGTCTGCTGCACCAGCTCCTGCTTCTCTATAGAGTCTGCTGCACCAGCTCCTGCTACTCTATAGAGTCTGCTGCACCAGCTCCTGCTCCTCTAGAGAGTCTGCTGCACCAGCTCCTGCTTCTCTAGAGAGTCTGCTGCACCAGCTCCTGCTTCTCTATAGAGTCTGCTGCACCAGCTCCTGCTTCTCTAGAGAGTCTGCTGCACCAGCTCCTGCTTCTCTAGAGAGTCTGCTGCACCAGCTCCTGCTCCTCTAGAGAGTCTGCTGCACCTGCTCCTGCTCCTCTAGAGAGTCTGCTGCACCAGCTCCTGCTTCTCTAGAGTCTCTGCTGCACCGGCTCCTACTCCCCTGGAGAGTCTGCTGCACCAGCTCCTGCTTCTCTAGAGTCTCTGCTGCACCGGCTCCTACTCCCCTGGAGAGTCTGCTGCACCGGCTCCTGCTCCCCTGGAGAGTCTGCTGCAATAGAGGTCAACTGCGACAAGAGCACACAGCGCCTCGCTCATTACAGAATTCATCATGAATTTTGCCCGAAAAACTCTGCCCGAAACGCTGCGCGTACTAGTGGCTTTACAACATTGTAAATACTATGCTATGTATTCTCACAAACCCAATGTACATTCTTGTATATACATAAATAAATAAATAAATGAAGGAGTTTGGAAATGAAAGTCAAGCGCTCAGCAGTAGCTGTCTGCTCGCAAAGCTTCGACTCGTGACATGAAATTTGTTATATCGTATCTCTCTCTGAGTGTGACGTGATGGGTGGAGAGTCAGTTACGTACATGGGAAGATGACCAGTGTTCTCTGATTGTAGGTATGTATCCGTACTCAACTAGTCGAACTCGTCTTGATATTCTCACCTGGATGAACGCAAGAGGATATACTCACGTCGATGTACTCACTTGGATCTAATCATCTGGGTACTTCATTTAATCGAAATACAAATTATCATCATATTTACATATAATGTATGCTGAGTAAGCATCCATCACTAAGTCATGTTCGTAATACCCACTGAAATAGCTCTGACATCCAAGACTCATTTTTGTCTCCAGTTTCAACCTTTGCCGCCTCGTTCTTTTGTTCCCAGCTTTAAAAATTGCTTCGTTGTCTACTTTGTAAGTCATTATCTTGAATCAATGGAAATCAAATACGAATCTGTTCCAATATGGCAGTACCCATCGAGATGTCATGCAAGCTTATCTATATGCCATTGTCTGCCAATTAATACAAGTATGGTCTAGTAAGAACCTATATGGAGAGAGAGAGAGAGAGAGAGAGAGAGAGAGAGAGAGAGAGAGAGAGAGAGAGAGAGAGAGAGAGAGAGAGAGAGAGAGAGAGAGAGTAGACATGAATAACAAAGAACTCAAATTTATGTGACAGGTTAGTTAAGCAGAAACTTGCAAAGTCTGTGAGGAGATGGCAAGAAAAAAATAAAGAAAAGTATTCAGAACACAGAGAGGTCTTTAGGACAAAATTCTGGAAGTGTGAAAGGAAACTAATGGACAGGGTATAATTTTTATTTTGTTTTTGTAATAGTGAATCAATAACGTTTTGTTCACTGTATTTTTCACCTTTTCTCTCGCAGCTGACATTTTCCAACTTGGTATGTGTGGGACACAGCGGGTAATAGTAATGACTGAACCAATGTGTCAATATATGACAATTTGTTTGTCTATATATATGTCAATATGTAAGCAAAAAAGGCCAGTTTTTCTAATATGTGCAATCATGTGCCACTATGAGTCAACATATATTAGCATGCCACTAAGGACCAACATATCCCAGCATGTGTCATTATAGGCGAATATGTGCCACTATAGACCAACATATGCAAGTTTGTGCAGTTATAAGCCAAGACAAATGTGCTTGAATGCGTATTTATTGATACAATATGTGACAGCATTTGACACTATGGCCAAACATATGACAGTATGTGACACTATTGACCGTCACAACACTGTCGGAACACGCCACGTCCGTCAGAACTCTCACAGCAAACGTAAGGTGCCTCACATCCCTCTCATCAGATGGAAGGCGAGCCTCGGTGATCTCATAAAGGACATCACAACACTTTCATCAAAAAAGCAAGTGGGTTATAACTTTCTCTCAACTTTGTACGTGTAGTTACAACACTCATCAGAAGCAAGGTGCGTCATAACGCACTCATCAAAAAGCAAGGTGCGTCATAACGCACTCATCAGAAGCAAGGTGCCTCATAACGCACTCATCAGAAGCAAGGTGCCTCATAACGCACTCATCAGAAGCAAGGTGCGTCATAACGCACTCATCAGAAGCAAGGTGCGTCATAACGCACTCATCAGAAGCAAGGTGCGTCATAACGCACTCATCAGAAGCAAGGTGCGTCATAACGCACTCATCAGAAGCAAGGTGCGTCATAACGCACTCATCAGAAGCAAGGTGCGTCATAACGCACTCATCAGAAGCAAGGTGCGTCATAACGCACTTAACAGGAGCAAGTGTTATGCCGCAGTGATTTCACTAAATCATAACTATGTAGAAATATATAAATTTCCCTCTCCAGGTTCATTGTTTACAGCCGATGTATTGAAGAATTCAAGTTAATCTGTGTGTTAAATTGTGGTAGGATCACAGTGCTGTACAGGTGTCCATTTGATAAGCCTTATAACTTATCAGTTATGGTATAATCTGGTATCTCTATTATGTGGACTTATATGCATGAATTGTTTGAAAGAGTTTAGAGATTTATTTATGTTCGCACTGACGTGTGGTGGACAAGTCCTGGACGAGAGTTGGAATCACAGTACCACTTGCTTGCTGGATTATCAGAATTGCCACCTGTAGATGATGCCATGGGAGTGTAGTATACACGTTCTTGTATTACTGACTTATATGAAGTATTAATTGTCAGATAATTTAATTAAAACTTTTATGTATGTTATTATGGGTAACATTTGATCATCTGTATATAAAGTGAATATTTTATTACGTGGAGAATTATGTAATGTTGGGAACCATGATGATGTTGTGAAGGCGGGCTGGATCCCAGAGGGAACTCCAGAAGCTTGTGGACGTTAGAACAAGGCGGATAGTCTGCTGCTCTAAACATAGTTAAGTAGAAGTTTTGTATTGTTAGGCTCAACTGGAAGTCAACATAAGGGGACGACATCACGCCGAACCTGTCCACCTTCCCTACCCTTCACCACTTTACTTTCCATACCATTCAGTAGGTACTATTTGGTACCTTTCACCACCTTCCCTACCCTTCATCATCTTTCAAGCTATTTACCATCATCCTACTTTTCAGTACCTTCCTTACCTTTACCCACCTTCTGTACGTTTTTCTCACATTCCCTACCCATCACCACGTGTCCCATCCGTAACCATCTTCCCCATCCTTCGTACCGAACCACCGGGGTGGTATGTTATCGTTGTGGTTAGTGCTGTTGTCATGTTATGTAGTCTGGTTGGGTTTGTCTCCTTGTCACTGTTATTACTTGACTCCTCAGTACAGCTCTTGCCCTCGAGTCCCTCCTCCTTCTAGACTTTCTTTAATTCCAGTCAGTAATTCTGTTAAGGAGATTGCGTTCCTTATTAAATTTCCTCCCTTTATCATCATTTTTGCAATAATTTGGGGCTGTTGCGCCAGATGAGATGAGGTTGAATGACTACTCAGAAAGCGGTGCAATATTGGTTAGGTTAGGAGGATATGTGTTCGTGTAGAATGAGAGCTCAGAAAGTGGGCTGTATTTTCCCGGTTAATATAACAGAACGTCGCCATTCTGTATTAGGTGTGCCAGTTTTGCTGCTTGATTTGTTTGTCCTCTCGTAAAATTATAAATAACAATGATCCATTAACCAGACAAAGTTTTAACTTCTACTTGCCCTGACCTATGACCCTGAACCAATGTATTTTCATTTTTCCTCCTGAAACCCCAACTCCCAAGCACCCGTCGCCCCTTTCCCAGGTGATTTACTCTGGATTGTGGGCCCAGTTCTATCAACTGGTTGGTTTTGCAGTAACGTGTCTCTTGTGTGCACGTCCTTGGGACATTAGACACCTTGCTTCGACCTCAATTCATTAGTTTTTACGGTAATATACTTATTATAATAACGTAATGTGTTATTTTGTGTTTTGCTAGTCATACATTATGTCAGTCGATAAACTGTCCATCAACTTTTCACACTTGCGATACATTAATGAAAACTGTTTCAGGCAGTTCCTGCTAACTTTAAAACTCCAAACAGACATTGTTCACAAATATAATGAAATTCCCCACGTATCGCAGACTTGGTATCAATAACAAAAATATACAATCAGAGCATTCTATAACTAGCTAAGAGCAGCAGCCACAACGTAAGGTTGTGAGATTATGGACTTCTGTGCTACTGACGAGCGAGATCAGATAAATCGCTGTTTATGAGTGGTGAACAGTTTAATGGTTTCATGTATTGATTTAGTGTTGTGCTTTTTTTATTCTGTGTATTTGAGTGTTTGTCGTGCGTACTTCAGTCTGGGGTCTCTGTGTGTTATAAATGTGCATGTGTTACGACCACTATGGGCCAGTAACCGGGTTCTTGACGTTATAACTTCTTTAATGGTATCCGACCCCAAGTCGGCAGTATGTTTTCAAGAACTGGCTGTATAGTGCAGTAAACAACACGGGGGGGGGGAGATAAACAAAACAATTCCCGTCAATATATTCACCTTCACCATTAAATAAATATAAAAATAGAATATTTCTACACTTGTATACAATACTGTCACTTTCACCCAGGACACAAATGCGTTTGCAGTGTTCACTAACTCCAGTGTTTCCACCGTCCAGTACCTTGTCCACTCGTACTGGCAAACACTGGCGAATTCACCTTTGACACGGGCCAGTCCACCGACGCAGTATCACGAGGTGCCTACACCCCACTTTCGCTCTTCAGCTGCTCACCGGCAGAGGACCTCAGCAACACGCTGACAGGGGTCTCAAGTAACCATATACAGGGGTAGCAAACACCCTGTCAGAAGCCTCTAGCAGCTAGCTGGCAGCACTTCACAATAGGCACTGCACTGTCGTCCGCAACTCTTCCAAGCCAATCCCGGGTACGCCGATCTACACCAACACTGCATATATTTAGCAGCTAACACACTGCTCAGATCGACGGTGGCTTATTTAGTCTTCTTGCAGGACCAAGTTAAGAGTTCGTGGACTGCCCAAGGTAAACTGCCTTCCTCAGTACAACTTCCTCCACACGCCACTTCTATGTCAAAAAATGTAATTACTGAGATGGACAGGACACTAGGGATACCATGAGGTAACACTCATTCACCAGGGAGTTGATATTATGACTGTTGCCACAACCTAGATGGCGCTGATCGTGAAACGTCACTCACTAGAGGTCATTCACATCGACCTCTCTTTCTAACTAGGGTAGGAAACAGGAGCCATTGATTGCTGCCACACCACCGACCACAGATGGCGTTGTCCACATCACGTCCAATATCGGGGGAACTGAGGTGCCGAACCATAGATGGCGTCGAAATCGCCACTCCTTACTCCAATGAAGGAGGCGACACCGTAACAGCATGGTATGAGTCTCCTCTGGTTTGAGGGTTTTGTCTCGAGTGCTGAAATTTGTAAAGGTTCTGATAACAATATTTTACTAAGTGTTCTATGATGGAAGGTTCCAGTAAGTCTAACGTCTGCTGCAGGAAACACAACACTAATTAAGAGAGTTTAATGTGCTTGTGCATGCGCCTGCATATTCACCTGTCTCTCCTAAATGCCTCTCTCTCTGCTCTCCCAAATGTATATTCACTTTTACAGTGATCTGATGCTAAGACAGAAGAAATCAGGAGAAAGCGCCAAGCCATTACGACTATATAGCAGTTGGAAAGGGTCAGGACAAGGATTTGGGATGAGACGGGGGGGGGGGGGAGGAATTCTGACCAACCTCTTGGACGGTCGGGGATTGAACGCCGACCTTCATGAGGCGAGACCGTCGCTTTACTAGTTCAAGTGATTGGGCGGTAGAGATGCCAGGAGCTGCATCTCACATTCATATTATCGTAGTGTTTCATGACTATGTACCGAGTTTACCTTCAATATTACTCAGTGTGCATGTGTGTACTCACCTATTTGTACTCTTCTATTTGTGTCTGCAGAACCGAGCATTGACTCTTGGATCCCACCTTTCGAGCCATCCGTTGTTCACAGCAATGACCCCGGTCCTATTTCCCTATCATAACTAGTTTTTAAATTATGAATAGAATTGCTTCCACAACCTGCTCATTAAGTGCATTCCATTTTCCCACTACTCTCACGCTAAAAGAAAACTTCCTAACATCTCTGTGACTCATCTAAGTTTCCAGCTTCCACCCATGTCCCCTCGTTCTGTTACGGCTTGATGTCCAAAGGGCTTGGAAAGGATGGGGGGGGGGGGGTAGAGGGATGGGGAGATGAAATTCAGGAAGAGGATGCGGGTGTAGAGAGAGAGGGGGATTGAAAGTTCGGTGGCCTGTCCACCATGGGTTGACATATGTGTATGTGTCGTTTGTTTGTGTATGTGTTATGTTGGGTTGTCAGTACATTGGCTGGGGGGGCTAGTGTTTGTGACCTTGTTGGTGTCCTAAAGCACTAGAGCCGATGGAGTTGGCTGAGGGAGGTTAATCTTAACAACATCAGGGTAGTCACACTTCTGATATCACGACAAATGGTTTTTTGGTTTTATATTTTTTGTAGTAGTTTTATTTGTTTATATATATTTTTTTTCTTATTTATTATTATTTATTTTTTTTTTTATTTATTTATTTTTTTTTTTTTATTTATTTATTTTATTTATTTTTTTTTTTTTTTTATTTTATTTATTTATTTATTTCCTTTATTCTTCATTTGGTGTAGATGGGGTCCGGGATGGGCCACTCATCAGGGTCGTCTGGCAAGCCGCTTAGTATTTGAGGTCTTGGGAAGGCCTCATCGTGGATGTGTCTGGTCACTTTTTGTTGAAGAGTGATTTTTCTAGTACTGTGTGGTGGTTCGCGGATCTCGTAGTCGCTGGTGGTGTTTTCTGCTACGTAGGGATCTTCGGGGTCTGGGATATACATATTCTTCATGCGGTACAGCTGTCTTCTGGCCAGGTAGCTGAGCCTGATGTTCATTGGCTTCATGTTGAGCGTTTCATGGATTTGGTCAGTTCTTACCCTATCCATCAGTGTCAGGCCCTCCGCAAAGCGGAGTGCTTTGTTTTGTACCCGTTGGATCTTCAGCATGTTGGATTTGTTGGTAAGGTTCAGGGGGACGTAAGGGTATTCCAGGCTAGGCCTTATAATCATTCTGTATAGGTGGAGCTTGATGTGGGATGGGGCTTGCTTGAAGCGGAAGAGCCTCGCCAGCGAACCTCGAGCCATTGCTGTCTTCTGGGATACAAACTGGGAGGAGTTGAGTAGTCTGTTGAAGTTGTATCCGAGCACTGTGTTGGAGTTTGAGATGGCTATGGGTTCACCGCGGATTCTTATCCCTCCCTCATTTTCGATTGAGAAGGCCATACATCCGACAGTGCTTAATTGAATCTTTTCTGGGTTAGTGGTGATCCTCCATTTCCTTTCCCAGTTAGCAGTCCTGGCTAGTTCCGCGTTTGCCTTGCGGGTTACAGTTGCATGCTTGGCTGCTTGGCTGCTTGGGTTGGATGTTATTACATGTGTTACGTCGTCCGCAAATTGCACGATGATGGTGTCTCTATACTCTGGCTGGGGCAGGTCGTTCACAAAGATGTTGAAGAGGACGGGGCTCAAGCATGACCCTTGGGGGACTCCAGCTGTTGGGGTGAAGGCTGCGGCCTCTTTCGCCTTGAAGTTGGGGGTAACTTGCCTATTCTTTAGAAAATTTCTGACCAGCCTGAGGAGGGTCCAGTTTTGCGCTGGTAAGTCTGCTAATTTGTACACAAGACCATCATGCCAAAGGCTGTCGAAGGCCTTGTGTACGTCCCTAGTCGCAATCAAAGCTACTTGTTTTTGCTTGCGAATTGAGCTTACTGCGTCGTAGATGATGTTTATTGCATGTTGGGTTGATCTGTGTGCTCGAAAACCAAATTGTTTTTCAGTGAAGAGGTTGTTATACTCCATATAGTAGTTAAGACGGTTTGACACGATTTTTTCAAAGCACTTGCCTATTGTGTCTAAGAGGGAGATTGGACGGTAGTTGCCAGGTTGGTGGGGGTCTTTCTTGGGTTTGGGAATGAATATCATCTTGGCTGACTTGAATGCAACCGGAATGTGACCCGACGCCAGCATAGCGTTGAATAGGTTGAGAATGGATTGTAGAAGGTTGCCTGGTAGAAGTTTGATCTGCAACGCTTTGATCCCCGATGGTCCTGGGGCCTTATCTCGAATGCTTTTGATGACTCCTCTCATCTCTAACATAGTTATGGGTCTTGTTAGAGGGTGGTCGTCTTCTAGGGTTGTCAGGTCTATCAGAGGGGTGCTGTGGAGGGAGGCGGCGTTTTCTGTTGTCCATTGGTTGACACGTTCAAAATGGGTGTTGTTGAAGGCTCTGCTGTTAGAAGCCGTGAGAGTCTTCTTCCATACTGCGCCCATGAGGTCCGCCTGGTCTTGTGGGTCTTCTATTTTTTCTTGTTGCTCTCGTCATCTTCGTCTAGGAACGTGTGTTCGAGGTGGGTGAGGCTGGGGTTAACCGATCCCAAGAGCTGTCTGATCTTACGCCAGAAAGCTCCCGGCTCCCTTTTGTACTGGTTGGCCTGCCTCACAAGGGTTCCCCATATGTGGCTCTTGTGAGCCCCCGTAAGGTCTATGGTTTCCCTTCTGAGTGTTTGAAGGGTCAATGCTGGTGGCTGGCCAGTTTGGTAGTGGCTTTGGCAGGCTCGCTGGTACTCATTCATTTTGCCTCTGATTTCCCGGGTCGGTTTATATTGGTGGTAGGTCCTTGTGGTGGATATTTCGCAAGTGGCCTCAGTTGCAAGCTGGATGCGGTTGTGGATGGTGTTTACCGCTTGGTCGATTGTTTGGGTTGGGAGGTTTCCGAACTCAATGGTGGGGTCTTCCGCAAGGAAGGCGTCATAGTCCCTGGCACGTATTGTTTCCAGTCTGGGCCTGGGGGGCGCCACATATCTGAAGGGGGATGCTTGGAGGGTTGTGACCACAGGGATGTGGTCCGACCCCACGTTCTTGCCTGGGGTTACTCTGCAGTGGAACAGGTCACAGTCTCTGTTGGTCAGCACTATGTCAGGGGTGCCCCTCACGTTGCCCGCAAAGAACGTCTTAAAGTGGGGGCCTTGGAAGGAGAGGTCCCGGTTTTGCATTAGATTGAAGAGCTGCCTGCCCTTGAGGTCTGGCCTGGCGGGAGCGTTGAATAAGGCCTGGTGGTGGGCATTCAGGTCCCCCGCGATGATGGTAGGGAGGTTCCTATCGAGCAGCTTGTTCAGCGGGATGGAGGGGAGGTAGGCCAGTCTAGGTGGTAGATATGCGGTGCAGACGATGAGGGGGCCGTGTGAAGTGGTGAGTTCTATTGCCAGAAAGTGGTCATCTTCTATGAGGATGGGGCGGTAAGAGAGCCCCCTTCTTATTAGTATTGCCACCCCACTGTACATCCCCCTGTTGATTTCCCTGGTGGAATATCCCCAGATGGAGATGTGCTGGTCCTGTCTAACAGCTGTTTCATTAAGTAAGATAACATCTGGGTTAAGTCTGGCTACCTCCAGAGTGAGGAGGTATCTATTATTGAAGTAATGTTTGATGTTCACCTGAAGGATTGTGATCCCCATTATTGGTTATGAGACGTATGTGTTTGTTTGGCTCGAGCGCCAGTGTTATTAAGTTCGGTTTGGTTACTACTATTTGTTGAGGTGGGGGGTAAATTTCCTGAGCCAGGGATCTTGTTCCCGGTTCCTGCAGGGGATTGGTTGGGGATTCCTGCACGTTGCAGTGCCGATGTGGGGTCTTCGGAGTCACTGCTGTTTATGATATCCACATCAGTGGTGCTAGAGTCGCTCGCTGAAGGAGGATTGGGGGGGCTGCTTGCCCTTTCCCTGAGCTCAGGGGATGAGCTTTGGCTGTGAGAGTCGGGCCTGACTCTCTTGTAAGGGCGATTTGTGGAACTGCGTTGTGCAATGCGCCTAGTGTGTCTAGGGTTCCTTATGGCAAGGGAGTTTGTGATGGCTTGGAGCATAAACCCGTTTGAGAATGCTGGAGGGATGGAGGACTTGGGTGTTTGCCAGATTGCAGAGGTGGAGGGGCCGGTAAAGATCTGGGAGTTTGGAGTCTCCTGGGCGTTGGTAGAGGCCTGGGGGCGGGGGGTACTAGGGTTGGGGTTGCTGGGTTGTGCTTGTGCTGACCAGCAGTTGTTGTGGTGTTAGGAGACAGGTATGCAAGCGAGTCCGGGGACATGTGGACAGGGGGCAGGCCATTGTCCTTCCTTAGAGAGTTCCAGAAACCTAGGAGCTTCACAGGGTTGTCTGGAAATTGGATTTGGGCAAATGTTAGGAGTTCAGCCCCTAGGCTGGATTTAGGGTCGGGGTTTGGTGCAAGAGAGTTAGGTGCTGAAGCCTGTTGTGTATGGTTCTGAGTTGGTTCAGGTATGACCATGGGGTTATGGGGTTGTTGGTTGCTTTGGTGACCCCCTTGGGCAACCGACTGGGCCTGTTGTTGGTTGGGGTTACCCCAAGGATTTCTTGGTGGAGGAGGGGCAGGAACGGTATTAGCTGCTCGTTGACGGGCTGCTGCTGCCGTTTCTTGCAATTCCTTGATTGCCTCCTTCCTACGAGGGCATAGATGCGAGATTGCAATGTGTGCACCGTTGCATAGTGCACAATTGGGTGTTGGGTTATGCATTCCCTGTAGTTGTGTTCCCCCGCGCACCTGCTGCACTTGGGGTTCCATTGTTGCATGCGCTGGAATAGTGATCATACTTAAAGCATTTGAAGCATTGCTTAAGTTTGTAGAACCTCTGTGGGTAGATTTTGTCAGGTTCAACCTTGATGCCAAATGCAGAAAAGCCTTGGGTGCAGGCTTGTGTTGCTTGCTCCGGTGAAGCCAGAGTAAGCTTCAGTACTTGATTGGTGTTGGACTGGACTGTGAATCTATGGGCATTGAGTATTTTTACCTCTCTGTTTTTCCTTTCAATTTCATTAGTGATTTCTTCCAGTGTGTGCTCCATGATGATGTCATGCACCCTATGAGCAAAGATGGTGCGTGTGGCTTGGAATTCAGCTGGGGGTGGACAGTGATCCTGATCTCCTTTAGTTTGTTCAGGTTGTCGGTCGAAAGGAGTTCGGGAAGGTCTGCATTGGGTACCAATAAGATGGCTCCATTCGTAATTTTGTACACATTTTTGTATGAAATCTGGGTGATCCCATGGATCTCATGAAGTAGTTGTGCTGGAGTACGGCCCGGCCAGATTCGTCTGTGAATCTGACTTTGGTCGCCATGGCTTTGTGGGGCCAGGCAGCCTAGTCTAAGCTATACTATGTGGTGGGTGTGGAGTCCAGGTAGACTAAGTGGATGGTGGAGTTAGTTCGCCAAGGCCTCTAACTTCTAGTTGTTAGGCAACTAGAGCTACTGACAGAGGTGGTATTGAACCTATCGATAGCCTAAGCCTGCTGCAAGNAGCTTCAGTTGCCTGCAGGAATGGATCCTAATCATGAGCGATTTCAACCATGGAAAGATAGACTGGCAGAATGTTGACCCAGATGGAGGTGAAGTTACATGTAGAGCAAAACTCTTAGAAATGACAACAAGGAACTTTCTGAGTCAACATGTCAAAGGACCCACAAGAATGAGAGGGAATGACGAAGCAACTAGACTCGACCTGATATTCACCTTGAATGATTCTGAAATAAGGGAAGTCAAATATGGCGCCCCCAATAGGAATGAGTGACTACAGTGTATTGATATTTGAGTATCTGGTAGAAGTAGGGATAACATATCCAAGGATGGGATTCGAAGGGAAAAGACTAAATTACCGAAGAGGAAAATATGGCGAGATGAGGACCTTCCTAATGGGAATACCATGGGAAACAGAACTCAGAGAAACAACTGTACAGGATATGATGGACAATATCACCCAGAATTGCCAGGAAGCTGCAGACAGGTTTATCCCAGCCCAAAAAGAGAAAAATGGACAGCAACAGAAGAATCCATGGATCAATCAGAAATGTGGGAAGCAAATGAGCAAAAGAACATGGAGAAATTACAGGAACAACAGAACACCAGGCATCAGGGAGAGATACCAGAAGGCCAGAAATGGGTACTTCAGAGTGAGGAGAGAAGCAGAGAGGCAGTATGAGAATGATATAGCGAGTAAAGCTAAGACTCAACCAAAACTGCTCCACAGCCACATCAGGAGGATAACAGCAGTGAAGGAACAAGTAATGAAACTGAGAAAAGGAGAAAACAGATACACAGAGAATGACAAGGTGTGTGAAGGACTCCAGAAGAGGTTCCAGGTCTTGACAATAAAACAAGCAGATGTCTCTGCACTAAATGAGGAGGCAAACCAAGCACCTTGAGGAATTTGACCAGTGAGGAGGTCAAAAGGAATCTGTTGGAGATGAATGTAACTTGTTGGGCCTGACGAAATCTCACCTGGGATACTAAAAGAAGGTGCAGAGGCACTAAGTGTGCCACTCTCTGCGGTGTATGAAATCGGGAGACCTACTGGAAAGCTGGAAGTCAGCTAATGTAGTCCCAATATACAAAAAGGGTGATAGGCAAGAGGTACTGAACTACAGACCAGTTTCCCTAACTTGTATACCATGCAAGGTTATGGAGAAGATCGTGAGAAAAAGGATCGAAGAGCATCTGTAGGGAAATAACTTTTTAACACACCACCAGCATGAGTTCAAAGATGGTAAATCATGCCTCACTGGTCTAATTGAATTCTATGACCAAGCAACAGAAATTAGGGAAGAAAGAGAAGGGTGAGCAGCCTGCATTTTCTTGGACTGTCAGAAAGTCTTTGACACAGTACCTCACAAAAGGCTGTTACAAAAGAGCAACAGGCAGGAGTTAAAGGTAAGGTGCTCCAGTGAATAAGGGAGTATCTAACCAACAGGAAACAGCGAATAACTGTGAGGGGGGAGGCATCAGAGTGGCGAGATGTCACCAGCGGGGTTCCACAGGGCTCTGTACATGGACCCATCCTGTTTCTAATATATATGTGAACGACCCTCCAGAGGGAATAGACTCATTCCTCTCAATGTTTGCTGATGATGGAAAAATTATGAGAAGAATCAAGACAGATGAAGATAGACAGAGACTACAGGACGACCGGGACAAACTGGTGGAATGTTCTAAAAATGGCTACTAAAGTTCAACTTAGAAAAGTGTAGTAATGAAATTAGGCGAAGGAAACAGAAGACTGAACACAATGTACCATCTGGGAGGGTGATATACTGCAAGAGTTAAATAGAGAGAACGATCTGGGGGTTGATATAAAACCGAACCTGTCCCCAGAGCTCCACTTCAAAAGGATATCATCAGCGGCATATGCTAGACTGGCCAACATAAGAACTGTCTTTAGAAACTTGTATAAGGAATCGTTCAGGACCCTGTATACCAATTATGTAAGACCAATCCTGGAGTATGAAGCTCCAGCCTGGATTCCATACCTAGTTAAATACAAGACAAAGTTAGAGAAGATTCTAAGGTATGCCACCAGACTGGTCCCGGAACTGAGAGGTTTGAGCTACGAGGAAAGGCTAAGGGAGCTGAACGTCATATCCTTGGAAAACAGAAGAGTAAGGGGAGACACGATAACCACCTACAAAGTTCTTAGCGGAATTGACAGGGTGGACAAAGACAAACTCTTTAGCACGGGTGGAACACGAACTAGGGTACACAGGTGGAAACATAGTACTCAGATGAGCCACTGAGACATTAGAAAGAATTTTTTTTCAGTGTCAGAGCAGATAACAAATGGAATGCAATAAGTAGTGATGGGGTGGAGGCAGACTTCATTCACAGTTTCAAATGGTCATTTGATAGAGCCCAATTGGCTCAGGAATCTGTACGCCAGTTGATTTACAGTTGAGAGGCGGGACCAAGGAGCCAGAGCTCAACCCCCACAAGCACAACTAGGTGAGTACAACTAGGTGAGTACAGCAGTTGCACCATCAGGATCTGCGGGTTGGTTCAAGATTTCAACCAACTACGAACCTCTTATTTTGATGAAAGGGAGCAGTAGAACAACAGAAGTACACTTTCATCGCATCAAGATTAGATCCTAATTTGACAAAAGCAGGTAACATTACCATCAATGTTTGTAATGTTCGGTTACATACAACATTACCACCAGAGTTAGTAAAACTGAATTATATACAATCTAATCATCAGAATCATACTTCAATTATTTGAGATTTTTTAAATTTCCAGAAAGGTTATTGTTATCACCACGATCTAGCAACAGTCATCATTATTATTATTATTACCAGAATCTGACTGCAAAAATTCGCGATTGCCAGACAAGGAAGGGCTCACGATAGCCAGACATAGAAGGGCTCACGATAGCCAGACATGGAAGGGCTCACGATAGCCAGACATGGAAGGGCTCACGATAGCCAGACATGGAAGGGCTCACGATAGCCAGACATGGAAGGGCTCACGATAGCCAGACATGGAAGGGCTCACGATAGCCAGACATGGAAGGGCTCACGATAGCCAGACATGGAAGGGCTCACGATAGCCAGACATGGAAGGGCTCACGATAGCCAGACATGGAAGGGCTCACGATAGCCAGAAATGGAAGGGCTCACGATAGCCAGACATGGAAGGGCTCACGATAACCAGACATGGAAGGGCTCACGATAGCCAGACATGGAAGGGCTAACGATAGCCAGACAAGGAAGGGCTCGCGACAGTCAGATAAGAACCAGTGATCACCTGTGAAAAGACCCACAAAAAATCGCGTTCGTTTTACAATAATTTTTCATATAGATTTCCGCTTAAAATAAACTTGTTTGGTGTCCATCGAGGAGAGTAGCCGTGTACCGTGATCGCTCTCACAGGACTGTGAAAGGCGAACAACGATGTCAAGAAATCTTGCCCCATCACCGTATAATAGATATATTGCAACACTGTTATTCCTTAAAGATGCTACTGTGCTATAACGAGGCAAGTCTGTCCTCTGATCCTCTATGAATCAATTTCTGAGATGCGAAGGAGTGCTCCTTGAAGGCTTGCTCTCGAAAGAAATTGCAAAAGAGTGTTTTATTGGACGCTATCAGCAACCTCTGAAGAAAAGTAATTTTCTCGCAGATTTAAAATATTTTTTTTATCTTAGTTGTATTTTGGTAAGCACAGAAACAAAAGTTTGTTTATACAGACATTAACACGGCTTTTAGATACTGGAGATGGATACCGTGTCAGATGTCCAGTTCTAAATATTATAATTTGCTTCTTATAACTTTTTTTTAGTTCCCAACAAATTGCATCCAAATCCAACTTGCGTATTTTTAACGTCGCTAACACTGAAGATAATTTTGAACTAACAGTGATCCATTATGCGTTGAACTGAATGTCCTTAGGAAGATAAACTGAACTGAATATCCTTAGCAGGATACACATTAAAGGGAAAAAATAACAGTTGCGCTGAAAGAACGTGGTTAGAGAATTATAGAGGGAGGGAGGGAGTATTTATTTGAGTTGAAAATACGTGAGAGTGCACATCAAAAACGAAGGCTTCAGTTCCACAGACTGGAAGACGAGAAAGTAAGAAAAAATTATGTTGGGGATGCAAAAAAAAGTACTACACTATTTTTTTTAAATATATTACAAATAAATTCGTTAAGGAATTAGACCTGTTCTTCTCAATTTAGAAACTGGTGAGAAATTTTGAAGAACAAATCTTTGTTTAATAACCAATGGTTTATTATTGTATTATTATGTAAATAAATTACCTAGGGACAATAAAAAAAATCGATTCAATGTTTGTAGATAATGTAAAATTGATTAAGAACATAAGCACAAAAGGAGGCGATAGAATAAATCCTGAGGCGCGGACCACGCTGGAGCAAATTAGCAAATAAGCAACAACTAGAACTCAAAAACAACATAAGCAAATAAAAATGTGAATTAGATGAAGGAGACCACGGAGAGATGGAGGCAATATGAGAACTCTGAGAAATATAAACACCTCAGGAGAGCCGTCACACCAAGGTTACCTCCCACGGAACACAGAGAGAGGGAAATATTAAAGGCATAATGCTAAGTCACCAAACACACGAGTAACCTCCAGGAACCTGTGCGAGAAATAGCTCAAAACATCATTAATCGCAGTCAAGAGACCCAATTGTATATGAATCAATATCGAAATCGGCATTTGGCTGAAAAAGAATGGAACTGCAAAGACAGATTCCTGGAACTGAACAAATACGAAAACTGGAATTAAAACCAAAACGAAAAATGGAACTGAACGCAAACAGTTGAATCCATCCGAGAACTCAACAATCTATATGTATTTTGCAGCAGCAAACAGTAACGAGAGAACAAGCTGATGCCAGCAGCAGGTATCCATTCATATTCTAAAACTTATAATTAAAAAAAAATATAGAATTATTTAAAATAA
The DNA here is from genome assembly GCA_020271785.1 of Procambarus virginalis. NCBI lineage: Eukaryota > Metazoa > Arthropoda > Malacostraca > Decapoda > Cambaridae > Procambarus > Procambarus virginalis. Next base: position 710,342 of record WNGS01167372.1, on the reverse strand, counting down.
AAATGTTGATATCTGTGAAAACAAATTTCCTTTTGTCTTGGAGGAAACGGCGATTCGAACTCAGGAACTTGTGGACCCTCTCTCATTTGAAGTACAGAATTGCCATACAACGAGGCAGAAGAGCGCGAAGTTTGTTTGTCGTCAGCTCCTCTAGCAGTTGTGAACTCTTGAAGCGCTGTAGTTTGTCCCCCTATCATAACTTTTTAAACTGATTTCCTCTCTTCCTATTTAATTTATTGGAAAACATATACTATTCAGTGTTTTCTTGTTGTAACTGCTTTATCCGTTATCACTTCTATATATAAATAACTAATTTAATTTTGCTTCTCTTTGACTGGAATTTTTTTTTCACCAATAATCGCTCCAATTAATATCTTTGGATAATANTATATATATATATATATATGGGGGAGAGGGATAGGGGACGGACGTGTGGACGGAGGAGCGCTGTTTCTCAGCCATACCCTGAGACATCTTGGCCTCACCGTACCAAGACTCAACCATATCACCGTGAATACACCAAGCAGACGTGGGAGTGGCCGGAAGTGCCTACGGTGTACCATCTATGTGAAAACTTATCAAAACAGGTGGGTGGCAGTGTGGAGTCATGGAGGCTGGAGTGAGAGCCAGGATGGACCCTGTAGGCCTCCCATAGTGAGGGGAGGTGGGGGTTGAGTGAGGGGTGTTGTGTGGTCAGGAGAGAGAGGTGCGGGTTACGTGTGTGCCAAATAGTGTTTTGTGTTTTTCTTTTTGAGAGTTTGAAAGTTTTGTTGAACAAGTTACGTTGTCAGCGATAATTGGCGCAACATATCTATCATATTGTGAGTACATCACACGTGCAGTGAGTCAGATTACAAGTGTATGATTCATTCATCATTGTGCAGTGATATACGGGGAATTATACCAGTGTTAGTGTCGCCCTGACCCCGCCCCCACCCAGCGCCCAGGCCGGGAAGTACCTGCTCTCCCCTCCTTCCCCACCCCACCACGTCGCCTCCCCACCCACGAGGCCACCTTGCCACCCGCCCATAGATGCCGGGAGGCTCCCATGTGTGTCTACGCCACCCACCACCCATTGTATACCCACATATGTGTAGTGGGTGTATACCCACACTTTGTATAAGAGGTGGTATATGTATTACCACTCATCTGAGTAGTGAGTGCCACGGCCAGCTGATCATGCCCCAGCCTCCAACCGCCGCCCACCCTCCAGTCTCCACCCGCCGTCCACCCTCCCGCCTAGTGCCCGCCCAGCGCCCGCCCATGTCGCAGCTCTCAATAGCCAGCCAGGCTTCTCCAAGCCAAGATGAGCCACCAAGCAGGGGTAGACAAGGCAGATGTCAGACGTGTGACAGGGTATGCCTTATCCGGTCGAGTGACGGTAATGTGCGCAATCATTACCACAACGGAGCCAGGTGTTTGGGTTCTGGGCGCCCTCCCAGGGAGAACACCAATCAACAGCCCACACCGCCCGTCAGGCAAAACACCTCCCAGACCTTCATTCCCACGGAAAATTTATTAGAGGCTATCAAAGCAACATCAGCCAGAACCTTGCAACACATCCCTAAAGCAGCCCGCCCCCATGCAGCAGCCAAATTATCTGCCCTCCTGAGAAAGGTCAACGACTCTCCTGGAACTACCCAAGCATGGCACAACCTCCTACTGTTTGGCAATATATGTCTAGCCACCCCTGCAAGGAGAGACAAAACCTTAGCTGCCTCAGTCATCAAAGCTATAAATGATTTTCCCAGGGAGGACAACCAGGTGCGCCTTTCCACTCGCGCGAGAAACACCCACGGCAGGAAGAGCAACAGTGCCATATCCGAGACATCAAAAATCAGAACATCAGTCACCAAGAAAATAGAAGAAGGAAACACTATTGGCGCAATAAGAGTCATCACCAGTGAGGACTCAATTGCCGATAGAGATGCCGCAACAGCTCAAGCCCTAAGGGAGAAACACCCTGCCAGGGCTCCGAGTGAGGACGACATTGTACAAGTGGGGGCTACCGGAGCAGAACCTCTCTGGGTGGCTGAATCTGTGGTCCATAAAGCAGCCATGTCCTTCCCAACCGGATCAGCAGGTGGGTTCACAGGACTAAAACCCAACCACCTCAAGCAAATGCTCAACCCTGCACTGGGTGACATTGCAAAGAACCTCTTGGTGGAACTAACCAGATTCACCAACACATGTCTAGCTGGCAACATACCACCGTCCATAAGACCTATTTTTTTTGGAGCATCCCTCTGTGCTCTAAAGAAAAAGGATGGAGGGATCAGGCCAATAGCTGTGGGCAATTCTCTCCGGCGTCTCGTCGCAAAGGCAGCCGCAAGAACAGTTAGTGATGCAGCGGCCAACATGCTGAAGCCAAAACAGCTTGGGTTTGGCATTCCACAAGGGTGTGAGGCGGCAGCCCATGCAGCTCGAGCCTTCATCGCCAATATCACAGACGAAAAGGCCCTTATCAAGCTAGATTTCAAAAATGCCTTCAATTTGGTGCGGAGGGATGCTGTACTCCGTGCGGTTCATAGTCATTTCCCTTCCCTCTACCCTTTCGTACATTCATGCTACAGTATGGATCTTAAGCTACTTTTTGGCGAACATGAAATTGACTCGCGGGAAGGCGTCCAACAGGGTGACCCCCTTGCTCCTCTCCTTTTCTGCTTAGTCATCAAACAAGTCACAGAGGTCCTGTCCAGCGAGCTTAACATCTGGTTCTTGGATGATGGTACCCTAGCTGGTTCCCAAGACTCCCTCCTGGAGGACATCAGAAAAATCCAGGAGCAAGGTGCAGTTTTAGGCCTCACCCTGAACCCTTCTAAATGTGAAATAATATGTTCCAACCAGGGCATCGTAGAGAGAATAGAGGGTCTTCTGCCAAACATCCATAAAACTAAACCTGAAGACAGCACACTCCTAGGAGCTCCCCTGGGGTTGAAAGCCATCGATGAGGTCCTTGATAAGAAAATCGCCGACCTTAAGAGGATGGATGGGAGGATTGAGGATATTGATGCTCATGATGCACTCTACCTCATCACCAGATGTCTGTCCCTCCCCAGGTTAACCTACTTTCTGAGGTGTTCACCATCTTACAGTAGCCAAAAACTAAGTGAGTATGACCGGTTACTGAAATCAATGCTAGAAAAAGCCCTTAACCTCTCTTTTGATGACCTGCAGTGGAAACAAGCCTCTCTTCCCGTAAGACTTGGGGGCCTCGGAGTTCGAACAGCAACGCAAATCGCTGTTCCAGCCTTCCTGTCCTCCTTATCAGCATCCGACGACCTTGTGAAGGAAATTCTACCTGCCCACTTACATCAGCTGGCAGGTGTACATGATCCCAATTTTACACGCTGTGCCACAGAGTGGGCCTCTCGTGCAGGCCCATCACCTCAACCACCATCCCCAAAAGCCCACAGGCAATCCAGCTGGGATGGCCCCATTGTAGACAAAGTTGCTGCAGAGTGCCTGGGTGCTGCATCAACACAGCACGACATTGCTCGCCTCACAGCAGTAGCAGCCCCTCATGCAGGGGATTTCCTGTTAGCAACCCCAATGTCGGCAACTGGCACGCGTCTCACACCACACGCCCTCCGAATTGCTGTGGCCCTCCGCCTTGCTGCCCCAATCCACACCAGATATAGGTGTATTTGCGGCGAGGTGGTGGCTGACAGGTACGGCCACCATGGCCTACTCTGCCAAAGCACGGGAGGATGGCACTCGAGGCACAGTGAAGTTAACGACATCATCAAGAGGAGCCTCACCACAGCTGGATGCCCAGCCGAGAGAGAGCCTCGTTACCTAACGCCCCGTAACTCTGATGCTCTTATTGGTCGCCCGGATGGTATCACAGTGAACCCCTGGAAGAATGGCAAGCAGTTGGTATGGGACTACACGTGCGTATCAACCCTGGCTAACACCTACATTGACCTCAGTGTTGCACAACCAGGTGGCGCTGCCACCCACAGGGAAGCAGCCAAATCCCGTAAGTATAGAGAACTTGATCACCACTACAATTTTGTCCCCATTGCTTCTGAGACACTCGGCGCCTGGGGTAAAAGTGCTACCAGTTTTTTGAAGGAACTGGGTTCTAGGCTCATTGAAACAACAAGGGACCCTAGAGCTGCCAGCTTTCTTTTCCAGCGCCTCAGCGTGGCGATACAGAGGGGAAATGCGCACTGCATCCAGGGTTCCTGCCCGCCATCTGAGGAGCTGGAGGAACTCGACAACCTATGATAACCATCTTTGTAACCTATATGTAACTCCTTTTTTGTAACACAGTTCAAATAAAGCAAATATATGTGTACATACAAAAGAATGGGGGTGGTAGGAGAAGAAAATATTAGTGTTCAGTGAGAAACCACAAGGTCTCCTCTGAATACGTTTTATTTTCTTCTCCGAGGCTATGGGTCCCCACATTGGCACCAGAGGTGGTACCCTCACAAACTTAAAAAAAAAAAAAAAAAAAATATATATATATATATAATATATATATATATATATATATATATATATATATATATAATATATATATATATATATATATCTATTATATATATATAGATATATATAGATATATAATATATATAATAATATAAATGAAATAAAACCTCCACACCCAAAGAAGTGACTATAATATAATAATATATATATAATATATATATATATAGATATATATTATATAATATATATATATATATAATATAATATATATATATATCACCTATTTGGGGGCACTTCACGTGTGCCCCAAAGAATGACGTGATTTGTTGTATTAAAATTGCTATGCCATGATAACCATCCGAGTGCGGCGGTGAGGTGGTTCAAATAGCTTCGGCTATCACCTCATTTTGTCCGGTCGTGATGGTCAAGTGGTTTAAGGCGTCTTGTACATACCAGTTGCGTTGCTCCTGGGAGTATGGGTTCGAGTCACTTCTGGGGTGTGAGTTTTCATCATATAATATATATATTATATATATATATATATATAGATATATATAATATATATATTATATATATATATATAATATATATATCTATATATATATATATATATATATATATATTATTATATATATATATATTAAACCTAGAAGGGGTACCACCTCTTGTGCAAGTGTAGGGACCATAGCCTCGGAGAAGAAAATAAAGAGTACTCAGAAAAACCTTGTGTATCCTCATTGAACACTTTGATATTTTCTTCTCCTACCACCCCTATTCTTTTCGTATGTGTGTATATTTATCTAACTTTATTTGAAAATGTCATTACACAAAAAAAGTTACAATATTGATTACATGCAGGGTACAAGGCTGCTTGTCACAAGTTGAATAGCTCCTCCAGCTCCTCAGATGGCGGGCAGGATCCATGGATGCAGTGAGCATTTCTTCTCTGGATTGCCACACTAAGGCGCTGAAAAAGAAAATTGGCAGCTCTAGGGTCTCTAGTTGTTTCGATTAGCTAAGACTCCAACTCCTTCAAAAAGCCAGCAGCACTTTTACCCCAGGCACCGAGTGTCTCTGAGGCAATGGGGACAAAATTGTAGTGGTGCTCAAGGTCTCTGTATTTGCGTGACTTGGCCGCTTCCGGTGATTGCAGTTCCTCCTGTTCGTGTAGCACTGAAGTCAACATAGGTATTGGCTAAAGTTGAAACGCAAGTGTAGTCCCACAACAACTGTCTACCATTCTTCCAGGGGTTCACCATGATTCCGTCTGGGCGACCGACAGGCTCATCAGAGTTGCGGGACATTAGGTAACGGGGCTCTCTCTCTGCTGGACAACCGGCTGTGGTAAGCTTCTCTTAATAATGTCAATGATATATATATAATATATATATATATATATATATATATATATATATATATATATATATATATGACAATGTCAGACCACGAAGGAAGGATGAAGGAGGAAGACAGAAAATTCATTAGTATTTTCGTACTTAATTATATATCTTCAGAAGGATGGATTTACAGTTCAGTGGTGTGGATATATATATAGGCAAGAATAGGATGAGGTGAGATGGGAAACAATGTCTTTAATGGAGTAAGTGATAATAATAAAGTATTAATGTGTTAATGTGATAATGTGTATCAATGATCCCACTCAAATCGCCTTTTAACTGATGAATCAAAAATGGATCTAAATTATACAAACTACTACTACTGTTCAAAGTACCTGATTTTGTAAGCATGAGATCAAGCCATGATCTAATATTAATCTAGTACGTTCGGTTGATATCAGTTATATTTACAGGGTTTGGATATCACGCATAAAGAAATTGTTTGGATCTTGCACTTTCATGATGTTTATTGCAGTTCTAAACATGTCCTTTTCAATTGCCTACAGACGCAGCACGCACAACGGCTCACAACAGCAGACTCAAGAAATCACTTTTGGAATAATAGACAAGATCGTGCAGCAGACCACAGTTTCACAAGAAATTGACAGTCTGAAACAAGACGAAGCACAAGAGGACAAACAACGCGACATGGACATACCGACTACCAACAACAGTCGGGTAGTCAAGACACCAGACCATCAACATTCACCTGCTTGCTTGATACCTGCTTGATGGGGATCTTGGAGTTTTTCTACTCCCCAAGCCCGGCCCGAGTCCAAGCTAGACTTGTGAGAGTTTGGTCCACTAGGCTGTAGCTTGCAGCGGCCCGCAAGCCCACATATCCATCACAGCCCGGTTGGTCCGGCACTCCATGGAGAAAATGATCTAGTTTTCTCTTGAAGATTTCCATGGTTCTTCCGGCAATATTTCTTATGCTGCGCTGGGAGGATGTTGAACAACCGTGGACCTCTGATATTTATTCAGTGTTCTTTGATTGTGCCTACGGCACCCCTGCTTTTCACTGGTTTTATTTTGCATTTTCTTCCATATCGTTCACTCCAGTATGTTGTTATTTTACTGTGTAGATTTGGTACTTGGCCCTTCAGTATCTTCCACGTGTATATTATTTGATATCTCTCCCGTCTTCTTTCTAGTGAGTACATTTGGAGAGCTTTGAGACGATCCCAATAATTTAGGTGCTTTATTGCATCTATGTATGCCGTATATGCTCTCTGTATTTCTTCTATTTCAGCAATCTCTCCTGCTCTGAAGGGGGAAGTGAGTGCTGAGCAGTACCCAAGACGGGACAGTACAAGTGATTTATATAGTACGACCATTGCGATGGGATCTCTGAATTTGAACGTTCTCGTAATCCATCCGATCATTTTTCTGGCTGACGCAATATTTGCTTGGTTATGCTCCCTAAATGTAAGGTCGTCAGACATCATTATTCACAAATCCTTTACATGTTGCTTTCCTACTATGGGTACATTTGATTGTGTTTTGTACCCTGTACTATGTGTAAGGTCCTCATTTTTACCATACCTGAGTACCTGGAATATATCACTGTTAAACATCATGTTATTTTCTGCTGCCAGTCGAAAACTTTATTAATCTCTGCTTAAAATTTTTCAATGTCTTCATAAATGGTAATTTTCATGTTGATATTGCGTTATCTGCAAAGGATGATACGAAGCTGTGACTTGTATTTTTGTTTATATCTGATATGAGAATAAGGAAAAGCAGTGGTGCGAGGACTGTCCCCTGAGGTACAGAGCTTTTAACTGCGCTTGAACTCGATTTTATATGATTGACTGTTGCTCTTTGTGTCCTGTTCGACGGGAAACTGAGTATCCAGCGTCCTTCTTTACCGGTTATTACCATTGACCTCATTTTGTGTGCTATCACTCCATGGTCACATTTATCGAATGCCTTTGCGAAGTCCCTGTATACTACATCTGCATTCTGTTTTTCTTCTAATGCCTCAGTGACTTTGTCGTAGTGATCAAGTAGCTGTGAGAGGCACGATCTTCCCGCTCGAAATCCATGTTGGCCTGGGTTGTGAAGGTCATTGGTCTACATGAAACTGGTGACTTCTAATCACTCTCAAATACCTTTATTATATGTAACGTTAGTGCAACTGGTCTATAATTCTTTGCCAATGCTTTGCTCCCTCCCTTGTGTAGAGGGGCTATGTCTGCTACTTTAAGTGCATCTGGTATCTACCCCGTGTCCAAGCTCTCCCTCCACACTATACTGAGTGTATGTGCTACTGGCACCTTGCATTTCTTTATAAATATTGAATTCCATGAATCTTGACCCGGAGCTGAGTGCATGGGCGTGTTTTCAATTTCTCTTTCAAATTCTAGTACGCTCGTGTTGATGATATCAGTTATATATATACAGGTGTTTCGATATCACTCATAAAGAAACTGTCTGGATCTTCCACTTTCATGGTGTTTATTGGAGTGCTAAACATGTCCTCATACTGCTTTTTTAGGATTTCACTAATTTCTTTGTCATCCTCCGTGTATGAATCTTCACTCGTACGAACAGGTCCAATATTGGCAGTGGTTTTTGCTTTTGATTTCACATATGTAAAGAAGTATTTTGGATCTTTTTTATTTCCTGAATAGCTTTCTGTTCTAATTGCCTTTCTTCAGTCTGATATGAGTGTTTCAATTTCCACTCGATTTCTTCAATCTACCTATTTAAATTATTCCTTCTTTGTAGGGAAAGTCGTGTCTGCTTAAGCATTTCCGTCATTTTATCCTTCTTTCATAGTGTCGTCTGCGTTCTCTTTCTACGTTGGACCTCTTTCTGGCTTTCCTCAAGGGATCATATTTCAAACTTGATACGTTTCCGAAGTCAATTTTTCTATTCCTTCTGTAGGACTTGTGTTACTTATAACAGTTTCCCATGGAAGGTTTATAAGTTCCCTGTTTATTGTCTCCCAATCTATTGTTTTATTATTAAAATTGAATTTACTGAATAACCCCTCTCGCTTGATCATTTTTTAAGTTTAATCTGAGTATTGACGGTAGTTTGCACTTCAATGAGCTTTTGATCTGAGTATGTGGTATCTAATATCGTAATTTTCCTGATTATGTCTTCATTGTTTATAAAGATCAGATCTAGAATATTTTCCTTTCTCGTTGGCTCTGATATCTACTGGTTGAGTAAAAATTTGTCACAGAATCTAAGCAGTTCTCTAATCTGTGGATGGTTAGGTCCCGATAGATTTCCCGGTATAATATTATTGTTTACTATTCTCCATCTGAGACTAGGCAAGTTAGAAGATAATCTTCCAACTTTATGATATTATCTTCCCTAGGAAGATAATATCAGGTATCGGGTTCGCCAAATTATCAAGTGTATTCTCTATTTTGTTTATCTGCTCTGCGAATTCCTCAACCGTGGCATCTGGCGGTTTATATATTAGAATAATAACTAAGTTGCTTTTCTCTATTTTTACTCCCAGTACCTCTACCACCTCATTTGTAACGGTAAGGAGCTCCGAACATACAAGGTCTTCCCTAATATACAGACCCACTCCTCCATGTGACGTAATTACCCTATCACACCTATATAAGTTATATTCTGGAATCCAGATCTCACTGTAAAAGAATTTCCCTGCATGGGTTTCTGTGAAAGCTCCAAATACTGCATTTGGCTTCGCGAGGAAGCCATTTATGAATTGTACTTAGTTTTTTGTTCTTGTTTTTACTCCTTTTAGTCACAAAAGCAAGTGCATGAAGCAGTGACGACTCAAGATCAACAGAATCTTACAACACAAGAGACAGACATCAACAGCCAATTCTGTCTGATATGCAACAAAACTAACAAAGAAGTAATGAACAGCAGAGATGTACAGGTTCCAATAACACAAGAAACGGCCACGAGCAATCAATGCAGTCCGACGTGCAGCAATGCCAACAACAAAGTGATGAACAACAGGGCTATACAGATGCCAACAATGCAGGGGATGACCATGGGCAATCTGTGCAGTCCGATTTGCAGCGACACAACTTGCGAAGTTCCTAAGCCGAAGGAACCTGGCAATTACAGGCCCATTTCGTTAACATCATGCATTAGTAAAACTGCAGAACGGATGGTATTAAAAAGGCTGCTGTGGAAGACTGGAGACCTGCATAAACACATATTTGGCTTCACTAGAGGAGTAAGTACTGCCAACTGCATAGCAACATTACTAGGAACAGTTAACTCAGGTTCAGCTATAGTAATCTTCCTTCATCTAGACAAAGCATTTGAACTTGCAAGCCCGTAAGTAATTTTACACACCTTAGTTAAAAAAAAAGGTGTAAAGGGAAATATGCTAGGAAGGATTCAAGATTACCTAAGTCACAGATATGCCAGAGTAAAGTTGCAAGGATATATGTCGAACTACCATTTGCATGAGAATGGGATTCTACAAGGAGTCCTCAGTCCTAGTCTTTTTAACATCCTTATGGAAAGCCTCGTTACCATGACATTTGCAGAAGGGGGTAAATTGCTAAGCTATGTTGATGATATAGCATTAGTCGTCACAGGTCCTTCACTTCTAAATAAAGCACAAGGGGCGCTAAACAAACATCTGAATGCAGCATTTTATTGCTAAAACATCTGCACAGAAGTCTAAGGCAATGAGACTAGGCGGCTTTCCCAAATGGGTGGGGGGTGGTGATGAACTTTTTAATGTTGTCTAGAGGAATAAAAGATTATACTTGTGCCTAAGGAAAACCAAGGCGTAAGGAAACAGCTAAGTAGAAAAGACACAATTAATTAGACACAAGATAATATATGACATAATTGATATTCCTCACAACTCAAGGTCCATCTATAGGTAACAACTTGGTGAATAACTGGTAATTGGTAACAACAAAAAGGCTCGGGACACCCTGTGGCTCTCAGTCCGAAACCTGGAACTGTGCACACAGCCACCACTCCTGCCCACCGGTGACACACATATATAAGCCTCAAGGAAACCTGGATTCTCTCACAAAACATCACCATAGTCTGCCTGAGTACTCTACCCTATCTTGCAACCCTGTTAACATAATATGATGTCTTATCTGTACGGCCGGAAAAAACTCATTAGGCAAGGTCTGGTCGTCAACGTTCCTCCTCCCCCTCAAATCAAAGATGGCGTCCACTACTCGTGCGTCATCGCCACTTTATACTCTGTTCTTTACATTTCCAATCAAACCTTTTATTGACTTCATTTACCATATTCCCCATGCATGCTTTTCGATTGAGTCCATTTTTTCCTCACATAGTTTGGCTATTCCGGTTCACATTATTCCTAACAATCTCCAGCTGAGAAGGTACTACTTCGCTTGGTGGAGTATTACTGGTGAGTCGCGGCCTCCCAGATATCAACTGTAGATTTATTCCAATAAAACATTGTCCACCAACTATTTATAATTGAAACTAACCTCCACAGGAGGTAAGGTTCGTAACAGTGGCAACACCACTCCAGACAGACACCTACGCATTCAAGACATTAACCTTCAGTGGGTTACACAATATCAATATTTCAGAGTGTGGATAGATTCTAAAATGACATTCAACAAGCAAATTCAATATCTTAAGGAGAAAGCAATATCACGACTGAATATAATGAGAGCATCACAGGACCCCGTCTAGGAGCGTGACACAAAGTGTTAAGAATGTTTTAAATACATGCCGTTCATTCCCTAGTTGATTATGTTCCCTTTCTCTTGTCAGTGGGTAAACGTTAAGGTTATTCAAAAAGACGCAATGCGAGTCATAACAGGGGCTCCTAGAGGGACTAAAATACTGAACCTAAGACTAGAAACCAAGCTAACGTCGATTCAAATAAGGGTAAAAGGGATTGCTGCCTGCATGCTGACCAAGATATTGACTAGACCTAGAATCAACTCAATTAAAGATATAATCACTGGAGCACTAACTCGGGACAGAAGAGCCTCCAATAGCAACAAGTCGACCCATTGTGTAATAAACACCATCAATACATTCGATATAACAAATATAATCAGTGAAAAAGGTGTCGACAAAATACATGCAGACTTTGTTATGCAAGCCCCTTCGGAATCTCTGCCAGCAGACTTTAAGATTTTGGCTCTTGAAGGAAAAGAGCCAGACTAATCCTACTCTGCTACCTAATATTGCACAAATGCATATAGAAGCACACTTGGCATCTGACAGCTTCACATACTTCACAGATGGATCAGTAGACCAACAGGGACAAGAAACCGGAGCTGCAGGAAACTGTAAATAGTTGGAGNAACTACCACTGATCTTCTTCTCTCCAGCAGCTGACTGGTGCATCTTGCTGCTTCCTATGAGGTAGCTGCTTGCATGGCTACCTCCACTCACTGTGTTCATTGCTTCTGAGCTCTTTCTCAGTTTTTCCACATATGCTTCAGGTACAGAGGCATTTCCTTCCAATATAACATTCTCACCTTCATTTTTGGATGATAGTCTGGTGCTCGGTCTCCTTATTTTTCTCTGTGAGGGATTTGATCTCCTCCCTTGCTGATGTCAGCTCACTTTGCAGGTTGTGAATTGTAATCCTCATTTCATTTATCTCCCTCCTGAATTCCTCCAGAACGGGTTAATATTTCCTTTGTTTCGTCACTTTGACTATTCACTGTGTCCCTCTTGTGTCCTGCCATTTTGTCCATTGTCAAGAGAGAGAGTAAGATAGAGAGAGAGGAGAGGGAGAGAGAGAGGGAGAGAAAGAGAGAGAGCGAAAGAGAGAGAGGGAGGGTGGGGTGTGTGTGTGTGTGTGTGTGTGTGATGGGGGTTAGAGGGGTGGGTGAGGTGTTGACTTCAGATTACAGCAGGGGGATTAGTGGTTTATCTGGGTTCCCAGTGAGCTCACAGTTGCTGGCCCTGTTACCTGTGGTGTGTGGAAGAGGGAGAGAGGAGGAGAGGAGGAGAGAGGATAGAGCGTGTGGGGGTGTGAGGGGGGGGGGAGTGTATGGGGTTAGTGTGATGGGGGGGTAGGAGAGGGGTGGATAAGAGTTAGGTTTATCCCCTTCCACGAAAGGTGTTAATCCTTTCTAGCCTGACTGGACATATGTGTATTCACCTAGTGTATTCACCTAGTTGTATTTGCAGGGGTTGAGCTTTGCTCTTTTGGCCCGCCTCTCAACTGTCAATCAACTGGTTACTAAACTACTTTTTTTTTCCACACACACACACCCCAGGAAGCAGCCGTGACAGCTGACTTACTCCCAGGTACCTATTTACTGCTAGGTAACAGGGGCATTCAGGGTGAAAGAAACTTTGCCCATTGGTTCTGCCTGGTGCGGGAATTGAACCCGGCCACAGAATTACGAGTCCTCCCGCTATCCACCAGGCTACCAGCGCCCTGTGGGCGTGTGTGCGTGCGTGTGCTTGTGTGATGGTGTGTGTGTTTTTGCATGTGTCTGTGTGTGTGCTTGCAAACGTATGTGTGCGTGTGTGCATGTGTTATGGGGGTCCCTAAATGTCAACCTCTACCCAAAATGAGCCACTTTGATATTTTAAATGTATATGATATACTGAACAGAATTTGATAATATTTTACCTCACTCTGTACACCTGAAGAGTTGATCAGAGAGGGTACCTACCTGTCAGCCTCCCGCAAACAACCAGGTGAATAATTACGGTGATGAATGACGAAGTGATCCGTCGTTGCCTCCCATGTGGTGATTCACTAATTCCAGTAGATTGAAGATGGCGTTCTTCTCTATCTAACACAACCTCTGAAGTCAGTCACTGTATCAGTGGTTGCTGTGTTACAGTTCACCTATTCCCTGTACCACTGATCACTGGAACCAATATGTAACAAAGCCTCGGGCCCTCCACGTGGCCTGTTGGTGAACACTGTTTACACAAAGTTCTAGCGTAGCCAATATTTTTTCTTTCCTATTCGCGGCGGTTATACACTTTGTGATACCCAGATCAGTGATCTGTCACTGTAGCCTATTAAACCAAAAATATTGGCAGTTTATTGTAGTGCGTGACCCCAGAACCCTCCCTGTGCTGTGGTATGTACTCACCTAGTTGTGCTTGCGGGGGTTGAGCTCTGGCTCTTTGGTCCCGCCTCTCAACCGTCAATCAACAGGTGTACAGTTTCTGAGCCTAATGGGCTCTATCATATCTACACTTGAAACTGTGTATGGAGTCAGCCTCCACCACATCGCTTCCTAATGCATTCCATTTGTCAACCACTCTGACACTAAAAAAGTTCTTTCTAATATCTCTGTGGCTCATTTGGGCACTCAGTTTCCACCTGTGTCCCCTAGTGCGTGTGCCCCTTGTGTTAAACAGCCTGTCTTTATCAACCCTGTCGATTCCCCTGAGAATCTTGAATGTGGTGATCATGTCCCCCCTAACTCTTCTGTCTTCCAACGAAGTGAGGTTTAATTCCTGCAGTCGCTCCTCGTAGCTCATACCTCTCAGCTCGGGTACTAGTCTGGTGGCAAACCTTTGAACCTTTTCCAGTTTAGTCTTATGCTTGACTAGATAGGGACTCCATGCTGGAGCCGCATACTCCAGGATTGGTCTGACATATGTGGTATATAATGTTCTGAAAGATTCCTTACACAAGTTTCTAAAGGCCGTTCTTATGTTAGCCAACCTGGCATATGCTGCTGATGTTATCCTCTTGATATGAGCTTCAGGGGACAGGTCTGGCGTGATATCAACCCCCAGGTCTTTCTCTCTCTCTGACTCTTGAAGTATTTCATCTCCAAATGATACCTTGTATCTGGTCTCCTGCTTCCTACCCCTATCTTCATTACATTACATTTGCTTGGGTTAAACTCTAACAGCCATTTGTTCGACCATTCCTGCAGCTTGTCCAGGTCTTCTTGAAGTCTCAAGCTGTCCTCCTCTGTCTTAATCCTTCTCATAATTTTGGCGTCGTCAGCAAACATTGAGAGGAATGAGTCTATACCCTCTGGGAGATCATTTACGTATATCAGAAACAGGATAGGTCCAAGTACAGAGCCCTGTGGGACTCCACTGGTGACTTCACGCCAGTCTGAGGTCTCACCCCTCACTGTAACTCTCTGCTTCCTATTGCTTAGGTACTCCCTTATCCACTGGAGCGCCCTACCTGTTACTCCTGCCTGTTTCTCCAGCTTATGCATCAACCTTTTATGGGGTACTGTGTCAAAGGCTTTCCGACAGTCCAAAAAAATGCAGTCCGCCCACCCTTCTCTTTCTTGCTTAATTCTTGTCACCTGATCGTAGAATTCTATCAAGCCTGTAAGGCAAGATTTACCCTCCCTGAACCCATGTTGATGGGTTGTCACGAAGTCTCTTCTCTCCAGATGTGTTACTAGGTTTTTTCTCACAATCTTCTCCATCACCTTGCATGGTATACAAGTTAAGGACACTGGCCTGTAGTTCAGTGCCTCTTGTCTGTCACCCTTTTGTATATTGGTACTACATTAGCAGTCTTCCATATTTCTGGTAGGTCCCCGTTTCCAGTGACTTACTATACACTATGGAGAGTGGTAAGCAAAGTGCTCCTGCACACTCTTTCAATACCCATGGCGAGATTCCATCCGGCCCAACAGCTTTTCTCACATCCAGCTCCAATAGGTGCTTTTTGACCTCATCTCTTGTAATTTCGAACCTATCCAAGGTCACCTGGTTTGCTGCCACCTCTCCCAGCGCCGTGATATCTCCCTGTTCTATTGTAAAGACCTCCTGGAACCTTTTGTTGAGTTCTTCACACACCTCTTTGTCATTCTCTGTGTACCTGTCCTCGCCCACCCTAAGTTTAATCACCTGTTCCTTCACTGTTGTCTTCCTCCTGATGTGACTGTGTAGTAGCTTTGGTTCAGTCTTGGCTTTGTTAGCTATATCATTTTCATACCTTTTCTCAGCTGCTCTTCTCACACTGACATACTCGTTCCTGGTTCTCTGGTATCTCTCTCTACTTTCTGGTGTTCTGTTATTACGGAAGTTCCTCCATGCCCTTTTGTTCAGCTCCTTTGCTTTCATACATTCCCTATTAAACCACGGATTCTTCCTTTGCTTCTCTGTTTTTTCCTGTTGGGCTGGGACAAACCTGCTTACAGCCTCCTGACATTTTTGGGTGACATAGTCCATCATGTCTTGTACGGACTTGGTTCCGAGTTCTGTGTCCCAATGTATATCCCATAGGAATTTATTCATCTCCTCATAGTTTCCCTTTCTGTACGCCAGCCCTTTGGTTCCCAGTTCTTTTTGGGGGTGATAATTCCTAGCTCAACCAGGTACTCAAAGCTCAATACACTATGATCACTCATTCCCAAGGGGGCTTCCAACTTAACTTCCCTTATATCCGACTCATTTAGGGATTGTGGTGTGTGTGTGTGTGTGTGTGTGTGTGTGTGTGTGTGTGTGTGTGTGTGTGTGTGTGTGTGTGTGTGGTGTGTGTGTGTGTGTGTGTGTGTGTGTGTGTGTGTGTGTGTAGTGTGTGTGTGTGTGTACTCACCTAGTTGTGCTTGCAGGGATGAGCTCTGGCTCTTGGTCCCGCCTCTCAGCTGTAAATCAACTGGTGTACAGGGTCCTGAGTCTACTGGGCTCTTCGAAATCTACATTCGAAACTGTGTATGGAGTCAGCCTCACCAACATCACTATTTAATGCATTCCATTTGTTAACTACTCTGACACTGAAAAATCTTTAATTTCTCTGTGCTTATTTGGGTACTAATTCCCTTTGTTCGTGTTCCACTCGGCAAAGAGTTAGTCTTTGTCCACATTGTCAATTCCCCTTGAGAATTTTGTAGGTGGTAATCATGTCACCCTGTACTCTTCTGTTTTCGGAGAATGTGAGGTTCAGCTCCCTTAGCCTTTCTTCGTAGCTCATACCTCTCAGTTCCAGGACTAGTATGGTGGCATACCTCTGAATCTTTTATAACTTTGATTTGTATTTAGATAGGTATGGACTCCAGGCTGAAGCTGCATACTCTAGGAGTGGTCTAACATAAGTGGTATACAAGGACCTGAACGATTCCTTACACAAGTTTCTAAATGAAGTTCTTACGTTGGCCAATCTAGGATATGCCGCTGATGATGTCCTTTTCATGTTTGTTTCTGGGTACAGGTTCGGTGTGAAATCAACCCCCCCCCCAGACCTTTCTCTCTATTTGATTCCTGCAAGCTATCACCTCCTTGATGGTATACTAGAAACAGGATGGGTCCAAGTACTGAGCCATGTGGAACCCCGCTAGTGACATCTCGGCACTCTGATGTCTCCCCCCTCACAGTTACTCGCAGTTTCCTACTGCTTATATACTCCCTTATCAACTGGAGCACCATTCCTTTTACTCCTGCCTGTTGCTCCAACTTTTGTAAAAACTTTTTGAGGTACTGTGTTAAAGGCTTACTGAAAGTCCATGAAAATGCAGTCTGTCCACCCTTCTCTTTCTTGCCAAGTTTGTGTTGCTTAGTCATAGAATTCTATTCAACCTGTGAAGCAGGTTTTACCCTTTCTGAACCCATGCTGGTAGTGTCTTACAAAGCTATTTCTCTCCAGATGCTCTACAAGCCTTTTCCTCACGAACTTCACCATCACCTTGCATGGTATAAAAGTTAGGGAAACTGGCCTGTAGTTCAGCGCCTCTTGCTTGTCACCCTTTTTGTATACTGGGACTACATTATCTGTCTTCCAGCTTTCCGTTAGGTATATTTGCAGTGACCTGTTATACACTATAGAGAGTGGCACACTTAGTGCCTCTGCACTTTCTTTTTGTATCCATGGTGAGATTCTGTCAGGCCCAACAGCCTTTGTCACATTCAGCTCCAACAGATTTCTTTCCTCATCACTGGTGAGGTCAAATTCCTCCAAGGTTGCTTGGTTTGCCCCCTCATTTAGCGCAGGGACTTCTTCTTGTTCTATTGTGAAGACCTCCTGGAATTTTTTGTTGAGTTCTTCACATATCTCCTTGTCATTTTCTGTTTATCTGTTCTCCCCATTTCTCAGTTTCCTCATTTGATCCTTCTCTGCTGTTTTCCTCCTGATGTGGCTGTGGAGCAGTTTTGGTTGGGTCTTAGATTTACTCGCAATGTCATTTTCATACTGTTTCTCTGCTTCTCTCCTCACTCTGAGGTATTCATTTCTGGCCCTCTGGTATCTCTCCCTGCTCTCTGGTATTCTGGTATTCCTGTAGATCCTCCATGTTCTTTTACTCAATTGCGTCGCTACCGTACATTCTGACTGAACCATGGATTCTTCTCTTGCTTTCCTTTTCTCTTTTTGGCAGGGATAAACCTGTCTGCAGCTTCCTGGCACTACTGGGTGGCATAATACATCATATCCTGTACAGTCTTCTATCTTAGTTCTGTTTCCCATGGTATTCCCATTAGGAAAATGGGAAAATATTAGAGGGGCTGGTCCCAAACCTGCACACAGAAATAACATCACATGAGACCAGAAGACATGACAGGATGTGCAGAATACCCCCGTTGAAAAGCAGAGGTGCAACTGGTACTCTGAGAGAGAACTCTATCAACATCAGAGGCCCGAGACTGTTCAACACGCTTCCACTACACATAAGGGACATAACTGGCCGACCCCTCACAGTGTTCAAGAGAGAACTGGATAAGCACCTCCAAAGGATACCTGATCAACCAGGCTGTGACTCATACGTCAGGCTGCGAGCAGCCGCGTCCAACAGCCTGGTTGATCAGTCCAGCAACCAGGAGGCCTGGTCGATGACCGGGCCGCGGGGACGATAAGCCCCGGAAGCACCTCAAGGTATCCTCAAGGTAGGAAGTTCCTCATCTTGTCATATTTTCTTCTTCGGTTGTTTAGTCTTTTCTCTTCCAGTCCTATCCTTGAATAGGGTATCTCCACCTCTATCAGATACTCAAATGTCAATGTACTGTGGTCACTTATTCCTACGGGGGCTACAAATTTGACTTCCTCTATTTCTGTCTTATTCAAGGTGAATATCAGGTCGAGTCTATCTGGTTCTTCATTCCCTCTCATTCTTGAAGGTCTCCTTGACATGTTGGCTCAGAATATTCCTTGTTGTCACTTCCAAGAGTTTAGCTCTAGATGTATCTTCACCTCCATGTGGGTCTCCATTCTCCCAGTCTATATTTTCCATGGTTGAAATCGACCGTGATTAATTAAGAATCTGGATTCATTCCTGAAGGCAACTGAAGTTGCTCTATTATATTATTGGTTGCCATGTTGTTTTTGTCGAACTCCTGTCTAGGTCTTCTGTCATTTAGTGGAGAGTTGTATATAACTGCCACTTTTATCATAGGCACACCCAATGCATTAGTTCCTGTTATGTAGTCTCTGAATCCGTCGCAGCCCAGAATTCTCATCTCATGAAAGCTCCAGTCCTTCCTTATCAGCAGGGCCACTCCTTCTTCTCCTCTCCCTTTCCTCTCTTTCCTTACTATATTGCAGTCCTTTCGAAACACAGTGTTTGTTATGACTCCTGACAATTTTGTTTCTGTGAGTCGTATTACATCTGGATTTACTTTTGTGTACTCACTTATTTGTATTCACCTATTTGTGCTTGCGGGGATTGAGCTCTGGCTCTTTGGTCCCGCCTCTCATTTGTCAATCAACTGGTGTACATGGTCCTGAGTCTACTGGGCTCTTCGAAATCTACATTCGAAACTGTTTATGGAGTCAGCCTCCACCATATCACTTCCTAATGCATTCCATTTGTCAACCACTCTGATATTAAAAACGGTCTTTCTAATATCTCTGTGGCTCATTTGGGCACTCAATTTCTACCCGTGTCCCCCTCGTGCGTGTGCCCCTAGTGTTAAGTAGCATGGCTTTATCTACCCTATCAATTCTTTTGAGAATTTTGTATATGGTGATCATGTCCCCCTAATTTTTCTGTCTTCCAGCGACGTGAGATTTAATTCCCGTAGTCTCTCCTCGTAGCTCATACCTCTCAGCTCGAGTATTAGTCTGGTGGCAAACCTTTGAACCTTTTCCAGTTTAGTCTTATGCGTGACTAGATATGGACTACATGCTGAAGCTGCATACTCCAGGATTAGTCTGACATATGTGGTACACAAAGTTCTGAATGATTCCTTACACAAGATTCTAAATGCCATTCTTATTTTAGCCAACATGGCATAGGCCGCTGATGTTATCCTCTTGATGTGTGCTTCAGATGACAGATCTGGCGTGATATGAATCCCCAGGTCTTTCTCTATCTCTGATTCTTGAAGAATTTCATCTCCCAAATGACAATACCTTGTATCTGGCCTCCTCCTCCCAACACCAAACTTGATTACATTACATTTGCTTGGGTTAAATTCTAACAACCATTTGTTGGACCATTCCTTCTGTTTGTCCAGGTCTTCTTGAAGCAAGAGAAGAGGACGAGGAAGAGGAAGCAAGAGGATGTTCAAAACGTCCTCCTCTGTCTTAATCCTTCTCATAATTTTGGCATCGTCAGCAAACATTGAGAGGAATGAGTCTATACCCTCTGGGAGTCATTTACGTATATCAGAAACAGGATAGGTCCGAGTACAGAGCCCTGTGGGACTCCATTGGTGACTTCACGCCAGTCTGAGGTATCACCCCTCACTGTAACTCTCTGCTTCCTATTGCTTAGATACTCCCTTATTCACTGGAACACTTTGCCTGTTATTCCTGCTGTTTCTACAGTTTATGCACCAACCTTTTATAGGGTACTGTGTCAAAAGGCTTTCTGACAGTCCAAGAAAATGCAGTCTGCCGTTCCTTCTCTTTCTTGCTTAATCTTTGTCACCTGATTGTAGAATTCTGTTAAGCCCGTCAGGCAAGAATTACCCTCCCTGAGTCCATGTTGGTAGTTTGTCACGAAGTCCCTTCTCTCCAGATGTGTTACTAGGTTTTTTCTCACGATCTTCTGCGTCACCCTGCATGGAATACAAATTAAGGACACTGTCCTGTAGTTCAGTGCCTCTTGTCTGTCACGCATTTTGTATTTTGGGACTACACTGGCCGTCTTCCATATTTCTGGTAGGTCTCCTGTCTCCAGTGACCTACTATACACAATGGAGAGTGGCAAGCAAAGTTCCTCTGCACACTCCATCAATATCCATGGTGAGATTCCATCCGGACAAAGCCTTTCTCACGTCCAGATCCAGCAGATGCCTCTCGACCTCATCTCTTGTAATTTCGAACCCTTCCAAGGCTGCCTGGTTTACCGCCACCTCTCCTAGCGCAGTGACTTCACCTCGTTCTATTGTGAAGGCCTCCTGGAACCTCTTGTTGAGTTCTTCATACATCTCTTTGTCATTTTCTGTGTATCTGTCCTCACCCGTTCTAAGTTTCATCGCCTGTTCTTTCACTGTTGGTTTCCTCCTGATGTGACTGTGAAGTAGCTTTGGTTAGGTCTTGGCTTTATTTGCTATATCATTTTCATATTTTTTCTCAGCTTCTCTTCTCACACTAACATACTCATTACTGGTTCTCCAGTGTCTCTCTCTATTTTCTGGTGTTCTGTTATTTCGGAAGTTCCTCCACGGCGTTTTGTTTAGTTCCCTTACTTCCATACATGCCCTTTTACACCATGGATTCTTCTTTTTCTTTTCGGTTTTTCCGTTCTGGGCCGGGATAAACCTGTTGACTGCCTTATGACACTTTTGGGTGACATAGTCCGTCATGTATTGTACGGACTTAGTTCTGAGTTCTGCGTCCCATTGTATATCCCTTACGAATTTTCTCATCTGATTATTTCCCTTTCGGTACCAGCTCTTTGTTTCCTTGTTATTTTTGGAGGGAGAAAAATTCGAGCACTATCAGTTACTCAAAGATCAATACACTGTGATCACTCATTCCTTTTGAGCTTCCAACTTAACTTCCCTTATATCAGACTCATTTAGGGTAAATGTCAGGTCAAGTATGGCTGGTTCATCTTCTCCTCTCATTATGGTCGGTTCCTTGAAGTGTTGACTTAAAAAGTTTTTGTTGCCACGTCCAGCAGCTTAGCTCTCTATTTATCTTGTACTCCATGTGGATCTCTGTTCTCCCAATCTATCTTCCTGTGGTTGAAGTCTCTCATGATCAGTAGTCCAGATCTGTTCCTGCTAGCGACAGAAGTTGCTCACACTATTATATTAATGGTGGCCATGTTGTTTCTGTCATGTTCCTGTCTGGGTCTTCTGTCATTTGGAGGGCACACACACACACACACACACATACACACACGTCAGTAACCCTGAGAAACCTCTACAATATTAAGAGGAAATAACAGGAACAGTTACCGTAATGCAAGAAGTAGCGTGACACTGAAGGTGCCATGAAGCATATAATCCCAGTAAACAATAAGCAAGTGTTGGGGGGACGTACGGTAGACATGGGGATGATCAAGTAACTGAAATTCAACATATGGGGTGGAATACATTGCGAAAATGTGTCAGGTAGAGAGAGGGAGCTTTCACTGATGACACTGATGTGACACTAGTGTGACACTGGATGTAAAACGAATGAAATAAATTTTGCAAGCGAATTAGAGGTCCGAAAAGTATATGCAAGAGTTAACTGGAGAAACACAATAACTTTAAGGGAACGAGTTGCAGGGGAAGGAGGGCGGAGCAGACATTCAGGGACAAGAGGTGAGGAAGCGGAGACATATGGTGTTTTACAGGTTAAATCTACACTCATAGTCCCCTTGAACGGTGTTGTCTTCAGTGTCATGGTGATGCAAAACAAAGTAATCGAAAAATATAGTAGTGTTGCCTCCCTTCTAAACGTTTCTAACTTAATAATCCCAAAAAAGACATAAGGATGAAAATGTTAAATGCATTAGTAGTACTACTGGAAGGGAGAATACAAGAACAGAACAACCTTTGAATACATAAAAAAATGAGTTTTTAAGGGTTAATCTTAGAAACACTAGCAAGCAACATACAGGAACTCAGACAACAATTTCACTTGTACATTGTCACTGGTCTACATAAAGCAGACATCTGAAAATTAAATTTCCAAATGCCAAGGCACGACTAAGCATGCAACGGCCCATGCAATACCTATGGTCTACTGTTAGCAAGAGTTTCCTGTAGATATCCAACATGGTAAACATAAGTCATGAAATAACACAACTTAACAAGGTGTATTCACTCCGTGCACTCTTGAGTTTTCTCGTAGATGCCGCTGTCACCATACAATCACTTTGCACAACTTAAAACATCTGTCACAATCCATTCTCTCACAATGAACAACAGCAGAAGACGCCATGGTTGTATACATGAGACAGCATGAGCCTGATGGATGTAGAGATGCTTATATGTAGCCTAAGTAGTAGAAGTAAAAGTAGTAAAAAAAGGCCCGTAGTAAAAGCTAGCTCTGTAGCTATGTTCATTGGTTTAAATCTCGCAGGATCAAAGTCATTGCATTCGTGAACAGCAGAATCTTTCAATCCAAGAGCTAACGTTTAGTTCTGCAGTTACAAGCAGCGGAATACAATAAAGTGAGCACACACAGGAAGATGTGGAGAGAGAACCAGCCGAGGGGTGAAGACAATGCCTCAAGTTAAGGCAACATATACGAAAGTGTTCCTGGCAGGCCCCATTCTTGTCCTCATTGTCAAAGTTTGTTTTTCCTCCAACGGACGCTGAGGCTCTTGTATGTCTGGACGGACGGACAGTCAATCACCTGTCTCTCAAGACTCCAAGTTTTCTTACCACAAGGGGCAGAAAACTACGCTCATGCAGTTGTTTGTTGACGCCATATTCGCTGTGCCTATCAATTTTTTTCTCCTAATATCCATATGTGAATATTGTTACCAACAGTAATCTATCATAACATTACTTGGCCAGTTTTTATTAATATTCGTTTATAATCAGCATGAAGGGCTGCCAGGAGATATAATAATTCTCTTGGGGTGTGTGAATATAGGTAATGAGGTCGGTATAAAGTTGTATTTTCAATATAAACTAACAAAAGACGGTGCCTGGTAGAACCTTGTTTTCGTCTAGAGTGCTTTACACGTCACATGACCTTGTGTAACCAGTGGAGGAGACTTATAACATAATGTGTCAGGAACCCCTCCGTGATTCGGAAGCAGCGCATCACATGCTTGTTTGATGCCTCTCAAGATGTCGTGGGTTGTCAAGCCAGGTGCTCGACTTATGAGCTCTTCTGCCACTAGAGCCTCCGTCTGTTGATCAGGCAACAATCAGAATATGAAGCAGGAATATCAGTGAACCAACTCATAAGCAGAACTATCGGCAGTACACATAGTAGCGGAAGACTTTAATGAATGTTATCAGTGCTGTACCGTGTGACAGACATGTAAAACCAAACAAAAACTTCCTGTATGAAACCAGCTACATGTCACCTTCAGTCTGGAAATCTATTGTGGAATATTCCAAAAAAAATAGCAATCTTCATGCCAGCTGGGCTAATTAATTAAGCAATTAATAGAAATAAATTTGGTAGGACAAATCCTACAGTTTCAGCTAATTAACGATCGGAAGAGTCTGGTACTGACCACTAGGGAGAGAATACGTGTTCAGGGTTGCTCCTAGCTGCCGTTTCAGAGTTGGCTTTAGTTGGGCATCTACCTGCCATCGCCCGTCCCTACTGTAACTCATTCCATGTCGACAAGGTGTAGTTAGTGACATTTTGGGGCTCCTACGCACCTCTTTTATGGCAGGCAGAGTCCTTTGGATTGAAATTTGATTTTTATGATCATGATATTGTCAACACCACTATTTTCTATATATTGCAGATCTACTTCGAGGATTAGTTTGCTTTCATATGCATCGCAACAATAGGGGCATGGTGAAATTTGCTAACAATGTGTCATTTTCGAAATTTGTGAGAAAGTTTGATGGCGTGGTCAGTTTACCTAATGGGAAACGTTCGGTGCAAGTGATTAATTTTTTGTAAGTCGTTTTCGTTTGTTGCTGTGGGAGATGCTCGCTTTGAAATGTTAAACAGGTCTATTGTTAACAAACACTATGGAAAACTGGAGAATGTTCGTCTTAATAAGCATTCTTTTGGATGAGCCAAATGGCTCTTAAACGGTATTAGAACAGTACACATTTTACTGTCCTAGAATATTCCTCCCTCACTCTGCTCCACCTGCCTCACTCTGCTCCACCTGCCTCACTCTGCCACCTGGCTCACTCTGCTCCACCTGCCTCACTCTGCTCCCCCAACCTCACATGCACCACCTGCCTACATTGCTCCACCTGCCTAACATTGCTCCACAAGTAACATTGCTCCACCAGACTCACATTGTTCTACCGGCCTCACACATCTCACTGCTTGCCTGTCTCACACTGATCCTTCTGCAAAGCCTGCTCCACCTGCCTCAGCTTCCTCCACTTCTTCACTCTGCTCCACCTGCCTCAGCCGCTCCACTTCTTCACTTTGCTCCACCTGCCTCAGCCTGCTCCACTTCTTCACTTGCTCCACATGCCTCAGCCTGCTCCACATCTTCACTTTGCTCCACCTGCCTCAGCCTGCTCCACCTTCTTCACTTGCTCACCGCCTCAGCCTGCTCCACCTTCTTCACTCTGCTCACCTGCCTCACTCTGCTCCACCTGCCTCACTCTGTTCCACCTGCCTCACTCTGCTTCACAGCCTCAGCTTGCGCCACCTGCCTCACTCTGCTTCACCTGCCTGACTCTTCTCAACTGCCTCAGCCTGCTCCACCTGCCACACTATGCTCCACTGCCTCACTATACTCCACCTGCGTCAGTCTGCTTCCTGCCTCAGCCTGCTCACCTCCTCAGTTCTGCTCCACCTGCCTCAGTCTGCTCCACGCCTCAGTCTGCTCCACCGCCTCACTATGCTCGCCTACGTCAGTCTGCTCTACCTGCCTCAGCCTGTTCCACCTGCCTCAGTCTGCTCTACCTGCCTCAGCCTGCTCCACCTGTCTCAGTCTGCTCCACCTGCCTCAGTCTGCTCTACCTGCCTCAGCCTGCCTCTTACCTGCCCCAGCCTGCTCGACCTGCCTCAGCCTGCTCCACCTGCCTCACTATGCTCCACCTGCCTCAGCCTGCTCAACCTGCCTCAGCCTGCTCCACCTGTCTCAGTTGCTCCACCTGCCTCCGTCTGCTCTACCTGCCTCAGCCTGCTTCCTGCCTCAGCCTGCTCTACCTGCCTCAGCCTGCTCCACCTGCCTCACTATGCTCCACCTGCCTCAGTCTGCTCCACCTGCCTCAGCCTGCACTACCTGCCTCGCACAATCACCAATTTTCACAACTGTGTAGTCCACTGTTCTTCACGTGCAGTCAAATAACAATATTGCCAGCTCCACTATAATACCAAGAACGGTCGCAGGTCATCTGTGCACAATATATAAATAATTATTCAAAACAATAAATTAGAAATAAAGACCCTAAACGAAAGAGAAGCTGAAGTCAAAATGATTGCGCTGCGGGTCGCTGGAATCAAAATAAACAAGGAGATACTCTGGCGTTCGAGTTTTATTGTGTTCCAGAGAATGTGATGGACCCTTGCAATTTTCTGGAATTGAACTGTATCAATTGTGCCCGATATAAGGAATATTATTTACGCCTGGATGCCAAGGCATAAAACAAACTACGATTAGGGAAATCGTACGTAAAATAAACCAGAATATACTCACGAACGCTGAGAATAATTAAAGAACGAGAGGGGACAGTAATGCGTTAATGGTCAAAGTTTTAAGGAAATTGAACGGCGGTATTTGCAGATATTGTTAAGAGTAATGCAATGTCTAAGTTTCAGGTTCAGTTACTGTCCCGTTTATTGAAGGTGAAAAGAATTGTTGGAATTCTGGGGCGAATGTGGGTGAGGTCTTAATTACTCTTGCTGATGGTGCTGGTAGTGGAGGCAGGTAGTTTGTGGCTGGTGGCTTTGGGCTGGTGGTTAGTGGCTTGTGGATGGTGGTTAGTGGTTTGTGGCTTGTTGCTAGATGCTGCTGATTGTACTGGCTGCTGTTAGCAAAGGAGGACAGTGGCTTATGATTAGTGGCTTTTTTTGCTGGTGGGTTATGGCTGGCGGATTGTTGCTTCTTTCTGGTGGCATGTGGCTTGTTGCTGGCGGTTTGTTGTTGGTTAATACGAGCTGGTTGGTGGTTTGTTTCATGTTAGTGGTTTGTGACTAGTGGCTTGTTGCCGGCAGCTGGTGAATAGTGGCGTGAGGCTCGTAGCTGCTGGCTTGTGGCATCTTGCTGATGGCTTACGACCCGTGTGTGGTGACTTGTGACTGATGGCTTACGACCCGTGTGTGGTGACTTGTGACTGATGGCTTACGACACGTGTGTGGTGACTTGTGACTGATGGCTTACGACCCGTGTGTGGTGACTTGTGACTGATGGCTTACGACACGTGTGTGGTGACTTGTGACTGATGGCTTACGACCCGTGTGTGGTGACTTGTGACTGATGGCTTTTTGCTGGTGGATGGTAGTGGGTGATTTAATTACATGTCTCGAGTCTAGGAAATATTTCACGGATTTTTGTCATGTAGGTACGGGTGTACAGGGAGTACTGGGTGTACTGGGAGTACTGGGTGTACTGGGTGTACTGGGAGTACTGGGTGTACTGGGAGTACTGGGTGTACTGGGTGTACTGGGTGTACCGGGAGTACTGGGTGTACCGGGAGTACTGGGTGTACCGGGAGTACTGGGTGTACCGGGAGTACTGGGTGTACTGGGAGTACTGGGTGTACAGGGAGTACTGGGTGTACTGGGAGTACTGGGTGTACCGGGAGTACTGGGTGTACTGGGTGTACAGGGAGTAAAGGGTGTACAGGGAGTACTGGGTGTACAGGGAGTACTGGAGGTGCCGGGAGTACTGGGTGTACTGGGTGTACTGGGAGTACTGGGTGTACCGGGAGTACTGGGTGTACAGGGAGTACTGGGTGTACATGGAGTACCGGGTGTACATGGAGTACTGGGTGTACGGGAGTACTGGATGTACCGGGAGTACTGGGTGTACTGGGACCACTGGATGTACGGGGAGTACTGGGTGTACTGGGTGTACCGGGAGTACTGAGTGTACCGGGAGTACTGGGTGTACCGTGAGTACTGGATGTACCGGGAGTACTGGGTGTACCGGGAGCACTGGGAGTACCGGGTGTACTGGAAGTACTGGGTGTACAGGGAGTACTGGGTGTACTGGGAGTACTGGGTGTACAGGGAGTACTGGGTGTACCGGGAGCACTGGGAGTACCGGGTGTACTGGGAGTACTGGGTGTACTGGGAGTACTGGGTGTACTGGGAGTACTGGGTGTACTGGGAGTACTGGGTGTACTGGGAGTACTGGGTGTACAGGGAGTACTGGGTGTACTGGGAGTACTGGGTGTACTGGGAGTACTGGGTGTACTGGGAGTACTGGGTGTACTGGGAGTACTGGGTGTACTGGGAGTACTGGGTGTACTGGGTGTACTGGGAGTACTGGGAGTACTGGGTGTACTGGGAGTACTGGGTGTACTGGGAGTACTGGGTGTACTGGGAGTACTGGGAGTACTGGGTGTATTGGGAGTACTGGGTGTACTGGGAGTACTGGGAGTACTGGGTGTACTGGGTGTACTGGGTGTACAGGGAGTACTGGGTGTACTGGGTGTACTGGGTGTACTGGGAGTACTGGGTGTACTGGGAGTACTGGGAGTACTGGGTGTACTGGGAGTACTGGGTGTACTGGGAGTACTGGGTGTACTGGGAGTACTGGGTGTACTGGGTGTACTGNAGAGCTGGCAGTAGAGGGGGCAGGTGCAGAGGAATCACAACGGCAGGGAAAGGACCCAGGAGTGCGAACTGAACCAAGGCCTCCAAGTCCGAAACAACCAAAACAGGGTAGCCCCGTGACATTCGAGCGGCCAACCAACCTGGTGCATTGCAACAACGAAATCACGATGCAACACAGACGCCGTCTGGCCCCAAGAACTTCCTTAGAAGAATGGGAAAATTGGAGTACGAGCTGGGAGCATGTCTCACAGACTCTAGATCGTAGGTGTCATCGACCCAACAGGCAGCATGACAGAAGCACAACAGGTGACCGTCACCCAAGGGCAATGACCAACTTTCAACCTCGCACAATGCGAGATGGACTTGGAAGACGCATCCATGGTCCACCAAGCCCCGACAGGGTTTTCCAGGGCCCGTAGGGAGTTCAGCCTACGGGAAGCCCAGCCAACGGTGCTGCATAGCTGGTTGAGCTCATGTATGTCAACAAGAGGGAATAGGGCTACAACTGGACCCCGAGAGGTGTACATGCACAGGGGCCTAGAGGAAGGCCACCAAAATATCTTAGGGGACTAATAGTCAAACCAGGCAGACCTTCTCCAAACAAAAACAAAGGAAAAGAAAATCACGCAAAAGCACAACCACAACAGGAACAGGGAACACGGCCGCAGCGTTGGTAGGTGTGCTGAGCAGCACTTGCGCCCCAAACCAGCAAAAGCACCACTTCCTACCAAAGGCCAAACAAAAGCTGCTTCAGCCACGAACTGAGGGTGTGAGGGGCCAGTGTGTAGGTCCAGGGCTTCCCCTCCCCCTCCCCCCCTCCTGGGGAGGGAGGGCTGCGCAGACAAGCTGTGCGGTGATGGTGAATAACAATTGAGCATTTGTTGGTTTCCTTAGTTTCTTTTGGGGAATTCTTTTTCTCTGTTCGGTCTTAGGTTTTACAATTTCTACCATGTGCGGTTTGTTTTGAGTTGCCTACCTTTCTGGGTGTCTAACCCTGGTCGATGATAGACAAGGAATACCCCCAAATACAAGGGGTCTGATCAAGCCATTGCTCCCTGTGCCTCTTTGGTGTGGGGGGAGGGAGGGAGGCACTAGGAGAAAATCAGTCATGTTTAAGAATTAAGAAAAGGGGTAAGGCATTCCCTTAGCAGGAGTACCCAATACTGAGGCTGAGCCACAAACCTGCTTGTATATCAGCATAAGATCTAAAAGGCAGTTGTGAAGGACGAGGGGCTTCTGGTGATCTGCTAAACAGTGGAACACACTCGTAAAGCCCAACATACTTTTTACAACTGTTTCTACAAACTCTCTGCCTTCAGGATCCTGCGCCTCAAGTCTTGCACGCTCCAAAGCCGACACTTTCTGAATGATAACCTGCAGCAGTAAAAAATACAGCCTAGTTTAGATGCTACAGTCTAATGTGATAAACCAATACTTTAATTAATACTTTCACTGCCCAATGCCGCATATTCCGTCATGGAACCAAAATACGGAGTATGCGTGATGACGCAAACGGCGTCAATAATTTTTTTTTTTTTTAAAATTCCATTTATTGTCCAAATACTATGGGACTTGTTTTAAAATAGGCCCCAACTTCTGCCCATTTCCTGTATACCCCACCCACACTGGAGGCTCACTGTTCTCCTGATCCTGTTTGTGACAGCTGCAGCCTTTCTTAGAGTCAAAAAGTTTCCCCATTCCGGTTATTTTATCTCATCTTGGGTAGTTGTTGTTACCGGCTTCATAAACACTGCAAATTGACTTCCAGATGGATACTGATCAAGAACAGAGCCAATCCATGATGAAAGCATTGAAAGAAACATGTATGAGGGAAAACTTATTGAGTTTTAATTGAAAGTTCAGAAAAGTGAGACTTATATGTTCTTATATGCAAATATCCCTTTACAGCATTCTATTGATATCAAATATTTAATATCAAATTGAACGATGTAGCACAAAAATTGAGGTCAGAAAACTAAAAGAGAGTATAAACATTTTCATGTGGTGGCGAGCTCTCTGCATAGCTTGCGGTGCACGGTGGGTCTAAAGTATAGGAAAGTAAGACACATATGTTCTTATATGCAAATATTCCTTTACAGCATTCTATTGCAAACAATTTGATACCAAACTGAATAATGTAACATGAAATTTGAGGCCAGAAAGCTTTAAAAAAAAAAAAAAAAAAAAAAAAAAAAAAAAAAAAAAAAAAAAAAAAAAAAGTATAAACATTAGTGGGTGGTGGTGGGTTCACTTGCACTGCTCGAACGACCTTGAGGTGCACGGCGGGTCGCCCATCTGGGCAGCGAAAGTGTTAAGATATGCTTGATATTTCATATTAGTTACTAACTTTCAAGAAAAAACCCTCAGCTAAGGTAATACGAAAATAATTTAAGAAAGATAAAGCTCCTAAATAAAGTATAGCAAGTTTCTTGAGTATAGTGTACATGTGGTTAGCTGGTAGCACTTCTCACATGGCAAACTTATCAACAGCAATTCTTTTCATACAATGGCAAATACAACTGGCAGAGGTTGTGTCATTAATCCTTTCAAACTCCAACTTTTCCTTCCAGAGTCTGAGTATCAGCTATGGTGTGACACTTTTAAGAATCACGCACTACTAGACATCTTAGTGTGACATCTTTAAGAATCACACAACTTTAGAAATCATTCATTACCAGAGCAGTTCTTTGTGTGACGAATTTATTAGCGAGATGAAAGGAAGAAGAATATAATAAAAATTGTGATAAAAAATTATATTCACAAATTCTTTAATATACTGTACTCACACAATGCAGAAAAGATACAGTACAGAAAAATATGTCTGATAAAAATAAAAGGAATAAAAGAAGCATTATCTTACCATTCCTGATTACTGTCTATATACAGTATTCACTAAATTATATGAATTTTCAAGATAAAAATGCATTAATTTCACCCATCAAGCCCTGGATGAAACAAGAGATACTGTAATTCCCATGGTCAAGGACAGGAAGCTGTCCTTAGACTTATCCAGGTCCCCCCCCCCCTATCTTGAGATGAGGTTATCTTGAGATGATTTCGGGGCTTTTTTTAGTGTCCCCGCGGCCCGGTCCTCGACCAGGCCTCCACCCCCAGGAAGCAGCCCGTGACAGCTGACTAACACCCAGGTACCTATTTTACTGCTAGGTAACAGGGGCATAGGGTGAAAGAAACTCTGCCCATTGTTTCTCGCCGGCGCCTGGGATCGAACCCAGGACCACAGGATCACAAGTCCAGCGTGCTGTCCGCTCGGCCGACTGGCTCCCTAGGTCTATCTACTGACCTCCAATCCCTCCAACCATCTCTATTCTGCTCAGGGATTGAACCTGGGATCCTCAACCATGAGCGGAGATCAGGAAGATGAATGGAAAGA
>WNGS01167372.1:584845-612123 GCA_020271785.1 Procambarus virginalis | reverse complement strand
GGCATGAGGCACTTAACTACAGGCCAGTGTCCTTAACTTGTAAATCATGCAAAATGGCGGAGAATATTGTGAGAGAAAACCCTGGTAGCATATCCAGAAAGAAGGGATTTCGTGACTGACCACCATTATGGGTTCAGGGAGGTTAACTTTTGCCTCACTGGTTTAATAGAATTATACGATCAGGTGACAAAGATTAAACAAGAAAGAGAATGATGTACTGACTGCATTTTCTTGGACTGTCGGATAGCCTTTGACACAATACCCCATAAGAGGTTGGTGTATAAGTTGGAGAAAGAGACGAAAGTATCTTGTAGGGTGCTCCAGTGGATAAGGGAGTACCTTAGCATTAGGAAGCAGAGAGTTACATTAAGGGGTGAGACCTCAGATTGGCATGAAGTCACCAGTGGAGTCCCAGAGTGTTCAGTACTCGGACGTATCCTATCCTATCCTGATATACGTAAATGATCTAAATGTATAGACTCACTCTTCTCAATGTTAGATGATAATGCCAAAATTATGAGAAGGATTAAGACAGAGGAGGGCAGCTTGAAGCTTCAAGAAGACCTAGTCAAACTGAAAGAATGGTCCAACAAATGGTTGTTTGAGTTTAATCCTAATAAATGTTATGTTATGAGGATAAGTGAAGAGAGCAGGTGGCCAGATACAAGGTATCATTTGGGCGATGAAACTCTTCAAGAATCAGGGAGAGAGACAAAGACCTGGGGGTTGATATCACGCCAGATCTCTCCCCTGATGCTTATTCAAGAGGATAACATCAGCGGCATATGCCAGGTTTATCTTGAGATTATCTTGAGATGATTTCGGGGCTTTAGTGTCCCCGCGGCCCGGTCCTAGACCAGGCCTCCACCCCGAGGAAGCTGCCCGTGACATCTGACTAACATCCAGGTACCTAATTTACTGCTAGGTAACAGGGGCATACGGTAAATGAAACTCTGCCCATTATTTCTCGCCCGCGCCCGGGATCGAACCCGGGACCACAGGATCACAAGCGCAGTGTGCTGTCCGCTCCGCCGACCGGCTCCCTCGCTCGGCCGACCGGCTCTCTTGGGGAAGGGGGAGGTTGGCCAACATAAGAACGGCCTTTAGAAACTTGTGTAAGGAATCATTCAGAACCAAGTATTCCATATATGTCAGACCAGTCCTGGAGTATGCGGCTCCAGCATGGAGTCTGTATCTCGCCAAGCATAAACTAAAACTGGAAAAGGTTCAAGTGTTTGCTACCAGACTATTTCCCGAACTGAGGGGTATGATCTACAAGGAGAGACAACGGGAATTAAACCTCACGTCGCTGGAAGACAGAAGAGTTAGGGGACATGATCACCACATACAAGATTCTCAAAGGAATTGATAGGGTAGATAAAGGCAGATTATTTAACACAAAAGACAAACGTACTAGGGGGACACAGGTGGAAATTGAGTGCCCAAATGAGCCATAGAGACGTTAGAAATAATTTGTTTACTGTCAGAGTAATTGACAAATGAAATGCATTAGGCAGTGATGTGGTGGAGGCTGACTCCATAAACAGTTTCAAGTGTAGATATGATAGAGCCCAATAGGCTCAGGAACCTGTACACCAGTTGATTGACGGTTGAGAGCCGGCCGAGAGCCAAAGCTCAAACCCCGCAAGCACGACTAGGTGAGTACACACACGGGCGAGCGTTAATCCTTACAAGTTGCTAGAACACTTAGAACCGGTAAGTGTTTTCTCCTAATACAAGCGCGGATGAAGAGCAGTTAACTCCTGCTTTATAAACATATTGGAGCTCTACAGGCAGATGATAGAAATCAAACAAGACGAGGTATGGGCAGACTGCATATTTCCCGACTGTCAGAAAGCAGTTGATTCTGTCCCCAACAAAAGAGATTAAAATAATAAGCTTCTCAAGCTAGAGAAACAAACTGGTTTACAGGGATGAGTGTAACGTGGGAGGAAGAGTACCTCTCAGGATGAAATCAAAGGACTGAAGGTACAGCTGAGAAGTCGAAGTGGAAAGAGAGAGATTAAAAGCGGTGTTCCACTCGTTGGCTTCTTAACATAATTTGACGATAATGCAAATCTAATGAGAAGACTCAACACCGTGGGATTATGATGCCCTGGAAAGGCACCAGGACACCCCACATTATTACATGGAAGTAGACACAGTTAACAAAGAAACATTCTGCAAGACTTTGAACAGTAAACCGAGGAACATAGATGGGAACCTGAGACAATGAGATGTCAGGAAAAACGTCTTCATGGTTAGAGCTGTCAGTGAGATAAATACACGTGATGAACAAGCCCTTGAAGCTTGGCTCATATACCAACTGTCTGTATTCTTGCAATATTTCTTATATGGTAGCTGTCATAACTACTGTAGCATGGTTCACGTGGCAACTGCCTCAACTCTTGCACTGCGGTCCAAAAGGCAACTGCCCCTTGTAACGTGACTCATATGGCACTATCTCCACCCATACAACGTTGTTCAAGTGGCATCTGCCTTCAGCCCTGCAACCTGTGGCAGGTGCCTCAAATCTCAGTTGTAAATTCTCATTATCTCTCATTCAACCTTTTAACACTAATATTTTACCAGGACCTCTCAAGGGAGGAAACAAACTCACGTTAACAACCAATAGCAACACTGCGATCATTTTCACCTGTCTAAGCCTCTCACATGAACGAAATCTGTGTATCATATGACGAAATGATCGCTAATCCATCCGTGTAGAACTGAGGCACGGACTAATGCAACTCCAATCACGTTTGTGACTCGTTTTAATAATCACCAAGCAGGTCTGCAATGCCTTCATCACGGTGACAAATCGTACAAGAATCCACGAGGGAATATATGAGGTAATGACAAACAATACAGTATCTCTCATACAAACTGAAAACCAGAGACCAATATGCTGTAACTTGTTTCCGTGGTTGTTAATCATTAGAAGAGAATCCTTAAAAATTGAGAAAATCTCCGAGTAAAAGTCACGTTAAAATACTAAAATCGGAATAGGTTGGGCATCCCTCCCCCGCACTCTCCAGTTTATGGTAAGTAGGGAAGTACACAAGGCCTTCGACGTCCTGGTGTATAAACTAGCTGAACTGCCAACCCAAAACAGGACACTACTCGGACTTGTCAGGAACTTCTTAATGAAGAGAGCAGTTACCCTTTGTTTCAACAGTAAACCGCAGCAGCCTTCACCCCTAATACTGGAGTTCCTCAAGGGCCGTGTCTGAGCCCGAAAGTCTTGAACATATTCGTCCATGGCCCGCCTGAACCAAAATACAGAGACACCATCATCACCCAATTTCCAAACGGCGCCACTCAAGTAAAAATCTCCAACCCAAGAGTTCAAGAAACCAATCATGCGACAGCTACAAGGAAGCAAATGTGGAACTCGCACGAAGATCAAACTGGGAAAGGAAATGTAGGATCTCCACACACCCGGACAAGATCCAAATAAGCACCATTGGCTGTTTGGCTTACACGATACAAAATGAAGGCGGGTGCGAATCAGGGGAAAGTCATAGCCATCTCGACCTCCAACACAGTGCTTGGATATAACTTAAACAGACTACTTAATTCCATCCAGAACGTCTCTGAGAAAACAGAAATAATCAAAATGATCCCTGACAAAGCTCCTCTGCTTCATACAAGCCCCATCTCACGTCGAGCTACTTCTGTACAGAATGATCACAAGACCCGGCTTAGAGTATTCTTACACCATCCTGAACCTCACTACCAAGACCATCAAGTTGAAGATCCGGCGTGTTCAAAACAAAGCACTCCACTTTGCGGCGAACCTGTCTCTGGTTGACAGAGTAAGGACCAACCAGATTTACACAGCCCTCAAAATGATGCTAGTGAACATCAGACTCAGTTACTTAGCAATAAAACAACTGTATCGCATGAAGCCTCTCTCCGTCCAGGACGTAGAAGCACCAGGAAGGCATCACCACGGTCAGCGACTATGAGGTTCAAGAGCCGCTACACAGACCCACAAGAATCACTCTCCAACAAAAAGTAATCAGGTACGTCCACCTCCAGAACGTCCCGAGACCAAAAGTCCTGAGCGGCCTGCCAGTTGACCCAGAGGAGTGGGCTCTCTCGGACTCGTTCTAGACTTAACAAAAAATACAAATTCAAAATGAATAAAACTTAATAAAATAAACAAAACAAAACAAAAATTTCTATCATGATATGCAGGTAGAGTAGTGTTGTTAAGAACCACCTCCAACAGCCACTGACACCGGCTCAAGACAACCCAGACACCAGCTTAAACCCCCACGCTAACCAGCCTAGTTATCGCGCTGATAAACCATTCCCACATGCACCCAAAACCTCACACATATAAAACAAATTACCCATACCCTATGCCAACCCATTTTGGACAGGCCATCGAACTTTCAATCCTCCTCCTTCTCCATCCTCATCCTCTTCCAGAATTTCAATTCTCGCCTTTCTTCCTTCCCCATCCTTCTCCCAAGCTCTTTGGACATCGACAGTTAAATTTAAAGATATATCACGTTTCCCACTCCGTGATGGAGCAGCAGCTGGATAACCCGCATCTCTTTCCCAGGCCAGCTAGCCAGTCACACGAGAAGCTATACAGTAATCGATTTCCCAAATAACGAGCGAGTGAACGAGGCAGTCAGCGAAAAAGCCATCCAGTGAGCGAGCCAGACTACGAACGAGCGAACAAGCAATTCAACGAACTAGCCAAATAGCGAAAGAAGCAGTCAATAAGTGAACGACGCAACCAGCAAACGAGCCAGTTACGAACGTGGTTGTCAACAATCAAACCCGCCAGAAACGTGCGAGAGAGTTAGTTGAAGATCTAGTCAGTGAACAAGCAAAGCCAGAAAGAGTTAGTTATCACATCAAGTTAGTGAACTTTCCACTCCCTACACACACACCCTTCATGTCAAACTCCCTGTACACACACACACACACACACACACACACACACACACACACACACACACACACACACACACACACACACACCACACACACACACACACACACACGCACACACACACACACACACACACCACACACACACACACACACACACACACACACACACACACACAACACACACACACACACACCGGCGTGTGTGTGTGTGTCTACCGAGTGGTAGACGGTTGGAACAAGTTAGGTGAGAAGGTGGTGGAGGCCAAGACCGTCAGTAGTTTCAAAGCGTTACATGACAAAGAGTGCTGGGAAGACAGGACACCACGAGTGTAGCTCTCATCCTGTAACTACACTTAGGTAATTACACTTAGGTAATTACACCACACACACACACACACACACACACACACACACACACACACACACACACACACACACACACACACACACACATACACACACACACACACACACACACACACACCACACACACACACACACAACACACACACGTGTTCGGTGCCTCGTAGCCTTGGATAGCGCGCAGGACTCGTAATTCTGTGGCGCGGGTTCGATTCCCGCACGAGGCAGAAACAATGGGCAAAGTTTCTTTCACCCTGAATGCCCCTGTTACCTAGCAGTAAATAGGTACCTGGGAGTTAGTCAGCTATCACGGGCTGCTTCCTGGTGTGTGTGTGTGTGTTGTGTGTGTGTGTGTGTGTGTGTGTGTGTGTGTGTGTGTGTTGTGTGTGTGTGTGTGTGGTGTGGAAAAAAAAGTAGTTAGTAAACAGTTGATTGACAGTTCAGGGCGGGCCGAAAGAGCAAAGCTCAACCCTCGCAAAAACACAACTAGGTGAACACACAACTAGGTGAACCACATACACATACACACATACACAAAGGGGGCGGAGGGTGATTGGACAGCACGCAGGACACGTAATCCTGTAGTCCGGGTTTCGATTCCCGGCGCCGGTGAGAAACAAAACAAAAGGCAGAGTTTCTTTTATTCTGATGGCCCTGTTACCTAGCAGTAAATAGGTTCCTGCGATAATAGGTACCTGGTAAATAGGTAATCGTGTTACACTCCCTGCACACACGCACACACAACACACACACCTCACGTAACACGCACACAAGGACCGACAAGAATGAGAGGAGGGATGAACCAGCCTTGCTTGATCTGATATTTACCCTAAATGAGTCGGATATAAGGAAGTTAAGTTGGAAGCCCCCTTGGAATGAGTGATCATAGTGTATTGAGCTTTGAGTACCTGGTTGAGCTAGGAATTATCACCCCCAAAAAAGAACTGGGAACCAAAGGGCTGGCGTACAGAAAGGGAAACTATGAGGAGATGAATAAATTCCTATGGGATATACATTGGGACAAAGAACTCGGAACCAAGTCCGTACAAGACATGATGGACTATGTCACCCAAAAATGTCAGGAGGCTGTAAGCAGGTTTGTCCCAGCCCAACAGGAAAAAACAGAGAAGCAAAGGAAGAATCCGTGGTTTAATAGGGAATGTATGAAAGCAAAGGAGCTGAACAAAAGGGCATGGAGGAACTTCCGTAATAACAGAACACCAGAAAGTAGAGAGAGATACCAGAGAACCAGGAACGAGTATGTCAGTGTGAGAAGAGCAGCTGAGAAAAGGTATGAAAATGATATAGCTAATAAAGCCAAGACTGAACCAAAGCTACTACACAGTCACATCAGGAGGAAGACAACAGTGAAGGAACAGGTGATTAAACTTAGGGTGGGCGAGGACAGGTACACAGAGAATGACAAAGAGGTGTGTGAAGAACTCAACAAAAGGTTCCAGGAGGTCTTTACAATAGAACAGGGAGATATCACGGCGCTGGGAGAGGTGGCAGCAAACCAGGTGACCTTGGATAGGTTCGAAATTACAAGAGATGAGGTCAAAAAGCACCTATTGGAGCTGGATGTGAGAAAAGCTGTTGGGCCGGATGGAATCTCGCCATGGGTATTGAAAGAGTGTGCAGGAGCACTTTGCTTACCACTCTCCATAGTGTATAGTAAGTCACTGGAAACGGGGGACCTACCAGAAATATGGAAGACTGCTAATGTAGTACCAATATACAAAAAGGGTGACAGACAAGAGGCACTGAACTACAGGCCAGTGTCCTTAACTTGTATACCATGCAAGGTGATGGAGAAGATTGTGAGAAAAAACCTAGTAACACATCTGGAGAGAAGAGACTTCGTGACAACCCATCAACATGGGTTCAGGGAGGGTAAATCTTGCCTTACAGGCTTGATAGAATTCTACGATCAGGTGACAAGAATTAAGCAAGAAAGAGAAGGGTGGGCGGACTGCATTTTTTTGGACTGTCGGAAAGCCTTTGACACAGTACCCCATAAAAGGTTGATGCATAAGCTGGAGAAACAGGCAGGAGTAACAGGTAGGGCGCTCCAGTGGATAAGGGAGTACCTAAGCAATAGGAAGCAGAGAGTTACAGTGAGGGGTGAGACCTCAGACTGGCGTGAAGTCACCAGTGGAGTCCCACAGGGCTCTGTACTTGGACCTATCCTGTTTCTGATATACGTAAATGATCTCCCAGAGGGTATAGACTCATTCCTCTCAATGTTTGCTGACGACGCCAAAATTATGAGAAGGATTAAGACAGAGGAGGACAGCTTGAGACTTCAAGAAGACCTGGACAAGCTGCAGGAATGGTCGAACAAATGGCTGTTAGAGTTTAACCCAAGCAAATGTAATGTAATGAAGATAGGGGTAGGAAGCAGGAGACCAGATACAAGGTATCATTTGGGAGATGAAATACTTCAAGAGTCAGAGAGAGAGAAAGACCTGGGGGTTGATATCACGCCAGACCTGTCCCTGAAGCTCATATCAAGAGGATAACATCAGCAGCATATGCCAGGTTGGCTAACATAAGAACGGCCTTTAGAAACTTGTGTAAGGAATCTTTCAGAACATTATATACCACATATGTCAGACCAATCCTGGAGTATGCGGCTCCAGCATGGAGTCCCTATCTAGTCAAGCATAAGACTAAACTGGAAAAGGTTCAAAGGTTTGCCACCAGACTAGTACCCGAGCTGAGAGGTATGAGCTACGAGGATCGACTGCAGGAATTAAACCTCACTTCGTTGGAAAACAGAAGAGTTAGGGGGGACATGATTCACCNGTAATATTATTGGATCAAATCTGTATTTTAAAATCTGGGAGGGAAGGACGTTTGGATAGAGTTGGGGAGGGATGAGGGGAAGGAGTAGGGGGTGAGGGGAAGTTAGGGGAGTGGGAAGGGGAAGATATAGGTGCGGGGAGGGAGGGGAGATAAGGAGAGGGGAGATATGGGTGTGAGGAGATAAAGTGTGTTATGTCCATGTGGTTATTACCAGGTAAAGGATTATTTAGATTGCTGAGTAAACAAGGAATTGAAGGCGAGGAAATGTTTACTTTGATAAGGTAAGGTAAAGGATGAGAGCTTTGACTTTTTCAAAGATTCTGTCTGGAATAATAAGTTTGATGAACGATGAACTAAGGTTGAGGACGGGATTAGAGCTCGGTAAT
The DNA here is from genome assembly GCA_020271785.1 of Procambarus virginalis. Lineage (NCBI taxonomy): Eukaryota > Metazoa > Arthropoda > Malacostraca > Decapoda > Cambaridae > Procambarus > Procambarus virginalis. The sequence continues at coordinate 603,649 of WNGS01167372.1, read as the reverse complement.
TGCTTCTGATTTATTTTACAGGGTCTGAAATGTTTTTTTTTTAAATCTCTGGGGACTTGGACTGATAATAATTAGCTTACAGAAGCGATCTAGGGCGAAGGACGGGAGCTGGACTCGGTAACTAGATTGCTGTATTTAACTACGTCTGAATACAGCGGGTTTAAATTTAGAAGGATTGGACAGAGAGTAAAGAATTTTTATGAATGAAGTATGGCGGGAGACAAGAGCTGGAGTTCTTCAATTGCCTTGATCTTATTTACTACATCTGAAATAACTAGGTTTTAAATATTGAGAAAATTGATTGGATAACAGCGGAGTTGTACGAGTAGATTAAGGCGGAGAACAAGAGCTGGAGTTGGTAATTGCTTTGATTTATTTTACCATGTTCGAAATATAGCGGGTTTAAATTTCAAGAAACTCGATAGGTTATAACGGAGTTGTAACAGTAAACTATGGCGAGGGACGAGAGATAGAACTCGGTAACACTATTTTTTTTTTACTATGTTGAGAGTATGACTGTTTTAAATTTCAGGGAAATTGTTCGGTTAACAGCATAGTTACAGGATTAAACTAAGGCGGGGAACGGGAGCTAGAGAACGGTAAATCTATTACGTTACTTACTCTGTCAGAAGTATCAGTGTTTTAAATTGTAGAGGATTTGGATAGATACTAACGGAGATGTACGAATGAACTAAGGTGCAGGACATGTGCTGAAACTCGGAGAATGTTTTGATTTATTTTACTTAATCTGAAATACAGTGGGATTAAAATTAAGGGGAATTGGACCAACAGTAAACAAGTAGTACGAATGAAGTAAGGCGGTTACGAGAGCTGGAGTCCGGCAACACTATTTTCTTTTCTTATTACGTGCGAAGTATAACGAAGTATTTAAATTGGGCAGAATTGGGCTACTAGTAGCGAAACTACACTTATAAATGTATTGAGCCGGGTCCAAGAACTAACTTCTGGTACTCTGAATTAATGTTTCAAAATATCTTATAAGTCCTTAGAGTTTATTTTTCTTGATAAAAATCTTTTAAGACCGTATTGAGGATTATAAATCTCTGATAAAATTCAGTTTAATTCCAGTGACACAGCTAAAACAAATGAGACAAATATTTTACTTCGAACGAGACTGAATTATTTGACCTTGAACGAGACTGAAAATATTTGACCTTGAACTAGAGTGAAATTATTTGACCTTGAACGAGCTTGAAATAATTTACCTTGAACAAGACTGAAATTATTTGACTTGAACTAGAGTGAAATTATTTGACCTTGAACGAGACTGAAATATTTGAGCTTCCTCCATAAGGAATCCTTAAGACAGCAGCGAGAATTAAACGCTGAAATAATTTTGGTCTTAAACGGGTGTGACAGCAGTAAATGGATATAAAACTAAATGTTACTGCTAAGATGTCTATATTCCTTAATAAATCTTCGATGAACATATTCTCGGAAATAGTTTCTGAAAAAACTACCGATCTTAAACTATACCCTGAAATTATTTCGGTTTTAAATGGATGTGACAGAGCGAGGAATAAAAACTCTGACAAATTTTTATCTGGGAACCCTGGCAGCTTAGCGAACAATAAAACCCTGACAAATTTACCCTGAAACCCCTAGCAGCTTAGCGAACACTAAGACTGACAAATTTTTCCCTGGAAACCCTAGCAGGTGAGCGAGGAATTGCCCCAAAAATCAAAATTCCTCGCTAACCTTCCATTCTCACTATTCACATTTAGGTCCCCATCACGTCTTAGGCATTAATAGCACGTGAATGTTACCGCTTTATTCACTCTCGTGTTCTTGATGATATCTTCACAATGCATTTAAAGTTTGCCAGTGCAGGTTGCGGATCACGTGGACCTGCACAACTAACTATCCTGTAAGGTGGGGTGTTTATCATAGCTAGCTCATGACAGACACTATGTAGCCCATCGTATAGTGTAGGGTAGCTGCATAAATGAAGATGTATCTAAGTATGCCAACAGAAAGAGTCACAGTAGACTACCTCGGGCTGACGTTGGAAAACACTTGATTAAAATATCGAATGTGGGAATTACTTTTCTAAATATATAATTAAAATCAGTTAATATCGCCAACAACTAATAATATTGCCTCCATTGTCCCAGTATCACTAATGGCATGTAATTACCCAACGGGACATTGCCATAGATGTTATTCATTGGTAATTAATATTGAGTTCAGATGCCACGTCTAATTTTCATATGATTATTTTATTTTTCCTTGAATTATCCGATTTTTTTTTATTTTTGATGAGACTTATTTTGTATGGACGTTGGTTATTAAATTTTACTTTTAACTTATAATTAAACTTGGGTTTTAATTCTAACCGAAATGGTGTTTATTTGTGCTTGTTTACAACCTTGGCTTGGTAGCAAGGACATTCTCTCACTTACATACACACACACATACACCAAACGGGCGGGACCAAAGAGCCAAAGCTCAACCCCCGCAAGCACAAATAGGTGAGTCACACACTCAAACACACACACACACACACACACACACACACACACACACACACACACACACACACACAAACACACACACACCACACACACACACACACACCAGGTATGATAGGGAAATGGGATAGGAGTCATTGCTGTAAACAACTGATGCTCGAAAGGCGGGATCCAAGAGTCAATGCTCGATCCTGCAGACACATATAGGTGAGTACATATAGGTGAGTACACACCACACACACACACACACTCACACCCACACACACAAACACACACACACACACACAAGGTTCGGGAAAAGGTTCAAAGGTTTGCCACCAGACTAGTACCCGAGCTGAGAGGTATGAGCTACGAGGAGCGACTGCAGGAATTAACCTCACTTCGTTGGAAGACAGAAGAGTTAGGGGGGACATGATCACCACATTCAAGATTCTCAGGGAAATCGACAGGGTTGATAAAGACAGGTTGTTTACACAAGGGGCACACGCACTAGGGGACACAGGTGGAAACTGAGTGCCAAATGAGCCACAGAGATATTAGAAAGAACTTTTTTAGTGTCAGAGTGGTTGACAAATGGAATGCATTAGGAAGCGATGTGGTGGAGGCTGACTCCATACACAGTTTCAAGTGTAGATATGATAGAGCCCATTAGGCTCAGGAAACTGTACACCTGTTGATTGACGGTTGAGAGGCGGGACCAAAGAGCCAGAGCTCAACCACCGCAAGCACTACTAGGTGAGTACAACTAGGTGAGTACACACACGCACACACATACACACACACACACACACACACACACACCACACACACACACACACACACACACACACACACACACCACACACACACACACGTGACAAGTGTAATAGTCAAAATATTGGAAAAAATAATTAAAACTAAATGAGTAGCACACCTGGAGAGAAATGATATAATATCAGACAGACAGTATGGTTTTCGATCTGGTAGATCCTGTGTATCGAATTACTCAGTTTTTATGATCGAGCAACAGAGATATTACAGGAAAGAGATGGTTGGGCTGACTGCATCTATCTGGACCTAAAAAAGGCTTTCGACAGAGTTCCACATAAAAATAGGAGGAGTGACAGGTAAGCTTCTAACATGGATGAAAAACTTTCTGACTGATAGAAAAATGAGGGCTGTGATCAGAGGCAATGTATCGGACTGGAGAAATGTCACAAGTGGAGTACCACAGGGTTCAGTTCTTGCCCAGTGATGTTTATTGTCTACATAAATGATCTACCAGTTGGTATACAGAATTATATGAACATGTTTGCTGATGATGCTAAGATAATAGGAAGGATAAGAAATTTAGATGATTGTCATGCCCTTCAAGAAGACCTGGATAAAATAAGTATATGGAGCACCACTTGGCAAATGGAATTTAATGTTAATAAATGTCATGTTATGGAATGTGGAATAGGAGAACATAGACCCCACACAACCTATATTATGTGAGAAATCTTTAAAGAACTCTGATAAAGAAAGAGATCTAGGGTGGTTCTAGATAGAAAACTATCACCTGAGGACCACATAAGAATATTGTGCGAGGAGCCTATGCTATGCTTTCTAACTTCAGAATTGCTTTTAAATACATGGATGGCGATATACTAAGAAATTGTTCATGACTTTTGTTAGGCCAAAGCTGGAATATGCAGCTGTTGTGTGGTGCCCATATCTTAAGAAGCACATCAACAAACTGGAAAAGGTGCAAAGACATACTACTAAGTGGCTCCCAGAACTGAAGGGCAAGAGCTACGAGGAAAGGTTAGAAGCATTAAATATGCCAAAACTAGAAGACAGAAGAAAAAGAGGTGATATGATCACTACGTACAAAATAGTAACAGGAATTGATAAAATCGACAGGAAAATTTCCTGAGACCTGGAACTTCAAGAACAAGAGGTCATAGATATAAACTGGCTAAACACAGATGCCGAAGAAATATAAGAAATTCACTTTCGCAAACAGAGTGGTAGACGGTTGGAACAAGTTGGGGGAGAAGGTGGTGGAGGCCAAGACCGTCAGTAGTTTCAAAGCGTTATATGACAAAGAGTGCTGGGAAGACGGGACACCACGAGCGTAGCTCTCATCCTGTAATTACACTTAGGTAATTACACTTAGGTAATTACACACACACACACACACACACAACACACACACACACACCACACACACACCACACACACACACACACACACACACACACACACACACACACACACTGGCTTTTGGGCCTGACAGAATTTCATCATGGATACTACAGGAAGGTGCAGAAGCACTAAGTGTGCGACTTTCTATGGTGTATAACAAGTCACTGGAAAATGAGACCACCGCAAAGTTGAAAGACAGCTAATGAAGTCCTAATATATAAAAGGGTGACAGACAAGAGGCACTGAACTACAGGCCAGTTTCTGTAGCTTGTATACCATGTAAGGTGATGGAGAAGATCGAGAGGAAAAGGCTCATAGAGCATCTGGATGGGAAATAGCTTTGTAACACACCTCCAGCATGGGTTCAGAGATGGTAAATCGTGCCTCACAGGTTTAATTGACTTCTAAGACCAAGCAAAAAAATTCGGCGAGAAAGAGAATGATGGGCAGACTGCATTATTTTGGACTGTCAGGATGCCTTCGAACAGTTCCCCATAAAAGGCTGTAACAAAAGTTGGAGCAACAGGCAGGAGTAAAAGTAGGGTGCTCCAGTGGATAAGGGAGTATCTAAGCAACAGGAAACGGCAAATTACTGTGAGGGGGGAGACGTCAGAGTAGCGAGATGTCACCAGCGGGGTCCCACAAAGTTTTGCACTTGACTCGTCCCGTTTCTAATATTAAACGACCTTCCAGAGGGTATAGACTCATTCCTCTTAAAGTTTGCTGATGATGCAGCAAATCACAACTATGAGAAGAATCATGACCGTTGAAGATGAACAGAGATTAAAGGATGTTTTGGACAAACTGGAGGAATGGTCTAGAAAATGGCTACTAAAGTTTAACTCAGGAAAGTGCAAAATTAATGAAATTAGGCGAAGGCAGCAGAAGGCTGAACACAAGGTACCATCTAGGAGGTGAAATACTGCAAGAGTCAAATAGAAAGATCTGAGGGTTGATATTACACCGAACCTGTCCCCAGAGGCCCATATAAAGGATATCATCAGCGGCATATGCTAGACTGGCCAATATAAGAACTGCCTTTAGAAACTTGTATAAGGAATCGTTCAGGACCCTGTATACCACTTATGTAAGACCAATCCTGGAGAATGCAGCTCCAGCCTGGAGTCCATACCTAGTTAAACACAAGACGAAGTTAGAAGACTTAGCATTATGCCACCAGACTTGTCCCGAACATAGAGGTATGAGCTACGAGGAAAGGCTAAGGGAGCTGAACCTCACAACCTGGAAAACAGAGAGTAGAGGAGACATGATAAACCACCTACAAATTTCTCAGGAGAATTGACAGGGTGGACAAAGACAAACTCTTCAGCACGGGTGGAACACGAACAAAGGGACACAGGTGGAAACTTAGTACCCAAATGAGCCACAGAGACGTTAGAAAGATTTTTTTCAGTGTCAGGGTAGTTAACAAATGGAATGCATTAAGTAGTGTTGTGGTTGAGGCTGACTCCATACATATTTCAAATATAGATATGATAGAGCCCAATAGGCTCAAGAATCTGTACAACATTAATTGACAGTTGAGAGGCGGGACCAAACAGCCAGAGCTCAACCCCCGCAAACAGAACTAGATGAGTACAACCAGGTGAGTACACACGCACACANTTTTAGTGTCAGAGTGGTTGACAAATGGAATGCATTAGGAAGCGATGTGGTGGAGGCTGACTCCATACACAGTTTCAAGTGTAGATATGATAGAGCCCATTAGGCTCAGGAAACTGTACACCTCTTGATTGACGGTTGAGAGGCGGGACCAAAGAGCCAGAGCTCACCCCCCGCAAGCACAGCTAGGTGAGAACTAGGTGAGTACACACACACACACACACACACACACACACCTTAGGAAGTGATGTGGTGGAGTTGTTGATTCGCTACCTGGAACAAGAAGTTCCAAGTCGCACGGGCTATGGTGAGCCCGTAGTGGATGTTTGTGGTGGAGGCTGACTCCATACACAGTTTCAAGTGTAGATATGATAGAGCCCAATAGGCTCAGGAATCTGTACACCTGTTGATTGACGGTTTAGAGGCGGGACCAAAGAGCCAGAGCTCAACCCCCCGCAAACACAACTAGGTGAGTACACACACACACACACACACACACACACACACACACACACACACGGGGCCAGGTAGCCTGGTGGATATCGCGCAGGATTCGTAATTCTGTGGCGCGGGTTCGATTCCCGCACCCGGCAGAAACAAATGAGCAAAGTTTCTTTCACCCTAAATGCCTCTGTTACCTAGCAGTAAATAGGTACCTGGGAGTTAGTCAGCTGTCACGGGCTGCTTCCTGGGGTGTGTGTGTGTGTGTGGTGTGAAAAAAAAAAAAAAAAGTAGTTAGTGTATTTAGTACACAGTTGATTGACAGTTGAGAGGTGGGCCGAAAGAGCAAAGCTCAACCCCCGTAAAATACAACTAAGTGAATACACACACACACACACACACACACACACACACACACACACACACACACACACACACACACACACACACACACACACTCTCTCTATGTCTTTAACATGTTTTATTTTTACTCCTGCTGGTACCGGATTAGACAGCTTCTGACTCCGGTTGGTAGAATTAAAACTTTACTATGCCAGAGCCAATCTCAAGGTTTACTCCTCTGATCGCTCCTTAGAATACAACTTGCCAATCAGTAACGCTTAGGTCCTCGATTTCTAATAGTTGAACACCGTCCATAATTACTGATGGTTGAACACCGTCCATAATTACTGATGGTTGAACATTGTTCATAATTACTGATGGTTGAACATTGTTCATAATTACTGATGGTTGAACACCGTCCATAATTACTGATGGTTGAACACCGTCCATAATTACTGATGGTTGAACACCGTCCATAATTACTGATGGTTGAACACCGTCCATAATTACTGATGGTTGAACACCGTCCATAATTACTGATGGTTGAACACCGTCCATAATTACTGATGGTTGAACACCGTCCATAATTACTGATGGTTGAACACCGTCCATAATTACTGATGGTTGAACACCGTCCATAATTACTGATGGTTGAACACCGTGCACAATTACTGATGGTTGAACATCGTCCATAATTACTGATGGTTGAACATCGTTCATAATTACTGATGGTTGAACATCGTTCATAATTACTGATGGTTGAACATCGTCCATAATTACTGATGGTTGAACACCGTCCATAATTACTGATGGTTGAACATTGTTCATAATTACTGATGGTTGAACATCGTTCATAATTACTGATGGTTGAACACCGTCCATAATTACTGATGGTTGAACACGGTCGAAGACTCAGGAAACGGTACCCAAATGACCCTTCTTGGATTCCAACTCAGTGGAGATCGCGGGCGACGTGTGGCGTGGACTTGCTAAATGTAACTCTGGTGTTCATCACCGTTCAGTTCCAGACACCTTCCGCTGCATCAGTTGGCTATTAAATTGTATTATTTGATCTACTTCTTCGTCGTTGTCTCCCGACTGACTATATTGCTTATATCTCTGGTTGCTGTATACTTCTCCAACCACCCCTCTCCCGTAATCATTTCTAATTTGTACTTTTACCATTATTTCTTCTCCACTTTCTCTTCCACATTTTATCAAATCCCCCCCCCCGTTTTTCCCCCAAAAGTGTCCCAATTTTCCCTGCCACGTTATCTATACAGAATAATCTTTTGTTCACTTCTCACTTCTGCCATACCACCGTTATTCTCCCATTCCACAGTTCCTTCTTCCCAACTCCTCCTCTTCAAGCAACCCTCTTCCATACCCCTCCTTCCCTATTCCCCTCCTTCCATTCCCCTCCACCTCTCTCTCTTTCCTACTCTCCCATTTCCGTACTCTACTCTTTCGATCTTCCCCCATTCCAATATTTTTCTTTCACTCTTTCCCTTCGCTTTCCCGTCCCCATTTCTCTTTCTTCACTACCCACGCCCCACTTCCAAACTCCTCCATCCCAACTTCCATCTCCCCCTCACTCCCATTTCCCCCTCACCCATTACCCCTGGAGTCTGGACCCTGATTAATGGTTTTTGGTTGGTATGTAAATCAGGAAAACGCCAACAAACTCGAACGAGGACAAGCAGGGGTGAAGGTGGGTAAGGGTGGTTGAGAGCGGGTGAGGGTGGATGAAGGTGGGTGACAGTGAATGAGGGATGGATGAGAGTGTGTGAGGGAAGATGAGAAAGGGTGAGTGTGGGGTGAGATTAAAGGTAAGAGTGGGTGAGAGTAAGGGTGGGCGAGGAGTGGTTTTGGCAAAGTGTGGATGGGTAGAGGTGAGAAGAGTTGGTTAGGGCTGGGTTAGGGGTGGGTGAGGGTGGGTGTGGGTAGGTGTGGGTAGGTGCACTAGCTGGTGAGATGTTTATGAGGATGGTGGAAGGAGGATATATATATATATATATATATATATATATATATATATATATATATATATATATATATATATATATATATATATATATATATATATATATATATATATATATATATATATATATATATATGGAAGGGTAAAAACAGCACAGCATAGAATGGATGTAAAGCTAATGGGAAAACAGAATAAAGGATCAGGAAAGATGTGGGATAGGCCGAAGTCTTTAAGATGGATAGATGAAATTGTGTGGAAGTTGAGGAAATTTGCATTTAGTTCAAAAGTTTGGAGTAATTAAATCGTTTGGGCAAGAAGCAATATTTGCTCATTAAGAAAGCTTTTGAGGCAGTGGCGTCGAACATATATAGTCTGTATTCCTCAGAACGTTGCTAGAGTTCTTGTAAACATTTTTCATTGGTCGTGTTCAGTGTTAATACTGCGAGAGAAAATACAATGAACATGAGAATACATGAGAACATCATACAACTGAACATCTTAAGGTCTGTGATTTGGCCATCTGTTGGAAAAATAGTCAGACTATCTTCACTATTTCAGACACTAGTATGACTATTTTCTGAGAGGACGGAGATCAGTAAAAGAAAAAGTAAGGGTCTCCTCTCACCTACATCCCATCGGCTTATACGGCATGCTAAAAAAACACTCAGAAAATAACACCTTGACGGGGTCACGAACAGCTTGAAAATTTGACGCGGATAGAAGCAATATTTGGAAGAACCTATTGAAATTATTACGATTCTGACTATAATGAAGAGGTGAACAGCAGAAGAAAACAGACTTACATATTTCGACATAAATCTAAAAAATAAGCTTAAAATATGAGTAGTAATACATATTTGTAAAACACTGTTATAGAAGTGACATAGTAATAATAAAAGCAAGGTAGCAGTAGTAACTCCATTAGCCTACAGCCACGAGGGCAGCCACCATTTAGAGCTAGCTTTATAAAGCAATGTGCAAACATGAGGAGTCAATCCATTAGCATAATGCGTGCCAACATCAGAGCCACCATTAGCAATGTTGGCGATCTTACACTCCGCTTCGAGAACACTCACCTTCCGGAATGGATTGTTCTGCTGCAAGCATGTCTAGACGACAGAGCTCCAGAGAACTTTGCTAAGATTGCCAGGAATATACCTCACAGATGCGTCGTAACAGGGGGTGGCTCTGTGATTTACTAAGTCTGTAAATACCAGTTCTTTTGATGATGTTATTCCTCTTTATCTGAAAATTATATTGGAAGCAATATGCATCGCTGCCAGAACCTTCATTCTAGCAGACTCAGTCTACAGATTAATGGCAGGTGTGTCTATCCTATCAAATTCTTGATGGGCAACCTAGACTCCTCACTAAGCATCATAATTGTGTGAGAGACCACAACAATCATCTTATACTGACGGAGTGTGTGACTTCTGTTACAATATTGCTGTTAATCTTAACACCTGTTTTCTTTGGGTCATTCTCACTTATAACCTTAAGAAGGATGGTAAAAATACAGATTTAGTTCACCGAGGATGCATAAGTTTGCAAAATATGTTTGTAATTAGATTATATAACTATTTTTCGTGAACATTTTGGAAAAAACTGATACTGGCACAACTATGACGTTACGACATTTGATGAAGCTTTATAAGCAACGTGACCTAATGTCACTACTGAGAGCTCACCATGGCTGTCACACATCACCGAGACCACCAGTAACTGGTTGCCGGCTCCTCACTCACAGCCAAGATATCATGAGCGATGGACGCATATCCAGAGTGCTCTGGCTACTTCGCCCGACTCGAGGACCATGTGATGGTCCGAATGAAGAGTCCCCAAGTACTTTCATACCTGGGGACTCTTTCCACGACGCTCTGGACCAACCGCACGAAAGTTTTGTCTAAAGATAATAAAGGAGTTTACAATTACAAACTGATTCAACAGTTTAGTTTAACATTGGTAAAATAAATGTGGATTAAGTTTCCTTAGTAATTAAGAAATATGTAGAAGAGTTTTCAATAGTATTTAGCGCACCGCATATTGTAAGTTGTTCAGCGTGAGATGGTTGGTGTAAAACTATGGAGATTCTCATGATCCTCTCAAATGGAAAGCCTTTGGAGAGAAAAACAACGACGGCATTTCCCACTCTCCAATTTACAAAAATTATGTATCCTTGAGAATACCCGGTCAATGTAACTGTAAATTCCAGTTTGAAGAATGTGTATTGGTTACAAACCACATTCCGTAGTGTATGTATGGGATCAGGAGCACATACTATAACATCTAAATATGTTCAAGGGCACTTTAGCTTGTGCATATATTCAAGAAGACTTAATTTAGCAGCAAGCCGAGTGTGAGAGCGGTGTGTGTGAGATTAGTTCCTAGGCTTGATTCAGAGTAATATCAAATATGTTGAAATTGACAGAACACTTTCATCAGTGATGAAAGTGTTATTGTTTTTCAGACCTTAAATCGCTCGTGGGGTTAAAATATTATTATAAGAGTGACTAATCACTGAAAAAATCTAAAACAACATTCTTAAATAGTAATTATCCGCGATTATATTTTCTACTGCCACGCAGAGGTTTTAATAATATCTCATGAATTTAAAGTTTTTCTATCCTAATGGTAATTTATATGTTATTCATTCCGCAGCTGAAGAGCTTTAAGTTTCTTCTAACAGCACTTATAATTCTCAGAGACTCGTATCGCGTTTTGTTTTTGTCTGTTAAGACCTTTGTTAATATGTTAGCTCCAGGCGAGTTAATTTAGCATTGTTTACGTAATTTGTGGTAATGCTCCACTAGAGGTTTCGAGACCTACGAGTGTCTACATCGCTCCTCACAACGTTAACATCACAAATAAAGTACCAAGGCTTGAGGTACCATGAGACTTGAGAGAGTGCAGACACATAACCAGTTTGTTATAAACCTCTATTTTGTCTGGTTCTCTATAAAAATTGTCAAATTGTTTGTTGAGAATCTTCTATTCACTGTGGATATTGCAAAGCCAAGGCTTGCAAGAGCAGCTTATACGCAGCTGAAAGTGATGTGCATGGAACTTGTTCGGACACAGTTCTGTTGTACGTTTATAAGTACCAAGAGCAGTGAAGGACTCCAAACAATACCATGAGTGCTAAGAGCTGTCATGTGAGTAAACATTTGGAATGCTTCAAATATTCTCCAATAATGCTGGAAGTATGATCCAATACAGCCAAGTCATAAATCCCAACCACGTAAGCAACACAAAATACATTTTTATTGGAATGATTTTTATGTGGTTTTTATTACCATAATTAGAAAGGTTGAAAATTTCGAAACTTTCACTTTAAATTAGCGTGAAATTCTTGACAGTAGGTGGCACTTGCTCTTTAAAACTTCGCAACAATCTGTTGATTATAATTCCATGAAGTGTTGCACACATTAACTGATCAGCGAGGTGCGGATTGCAGGAAGGGAAGAACCCGCTGGACTGCCTTACTCACAACTGAACTACAGTTAAACTATTTGATTGCCGAGTACATATTTTAATAGTGAAATTGTTGCTGTAGGACATACGTTCCTCTGTAAGAGTGGGAGAACAGCCACCACTGTAGTTCCTGGAGCACCACTACCACTACAGGAGCACAACAACCACTATAGGAGCTAGAGCACCACCACCACCACTACAGGAGCTGTAGCGGTTGGGCACTATTCCTTACCCCCATCCCATTCTAAGTCCTTATCTTGAATCCTTCCATTTAATATACAGGCGTAATGGTTTGGCTCTTTCCCCTGACAGTTCCTCTCTTTGGTGAAGATGTGTGTGAAATGGTGATGTGTAGTGAGCATATGTGTGGTGGTGATGTTGGTTAAGGATGTCTGTGGTGGTGATGTTTGTTAAGGATGTCTGTGGTGGTGATGTTTGTTGAGGATGTGTGTGGTGGTGATGTTTGTTGAAGATATGTGTGGTGGTGATGTTTGTTAAGGATGTGTGTGGTGGTGATGTTTGTTAAAGATGTGTGTGGTGGTGATGTTTGTTAAGGATGTGTGTGGTGGTGATGTTTGTTAAGGATGTGTGTGGTGGTGATGTTTGTTGAGGATGTGTGTGGTGATGATGTTTGTTAAAGATGTGTGTGGTGGTGATGTTTGTTAAGGATGTGTGTGGTGGTGATGTTTGTTGAAGATATGTGTGGTGGTGATGTTTGTTGAGGATGTGTGTGGTGGTGATGTTTGTTGAAGATATGTGTGGTGGTGATGTTTGTTAAGGATGTGTGTGGTGGTGATGTTTGTTGAGGATGTGTGTGGTGGTGATGTTTGTTAAAGAAGTGTGTGGTGGTGATGTTTGTTAAAGATGTGTGTGGTGGTGATGTTTGTTAAGGATGTGTGTGGTGGTGATGTTTGTTAAGGATGTGTGTGGTGGTGATGTTTGTTGAGGATGTGTGTGGTGGTGATGTTTGTTAAAGATGTGTGTGGTGGTGATGTTTGTTAAGGATGTGTGTGGTGGTGATGTTTGTTGAAGATATGTGTGGTGGTGATGTTTGTTGAGGATGTGTGTGGTGGTGATGTTTGTTGAGGATGTGTGTGGTGGTGATGTTTGTTAAAGATGTGTGTGGTGGTGATGTTTGTTAAGGATGTGTGTGGTGGTGATGTTTGTTAAGGATGTGTGTGGTGGTGATGTTTGTTGAGGATGTGTGTGGTGGTGATGTTTGTTGAGGATGTGTGTGGTGGTGATGTTTGTTAAAGATATGTGTGGTGGTGATGTTTGTTAAGGATGTGTGTGGTGGTGATGTTTGTTACGGATGTGTGTGGTGGTGATGTTTGGTAAGAACATGTATGTAGTGAGAAATATGTATGTTTGGTAAGGTGTATACATGTGAGTGTGTGTGCAGGTGTATGTGTGGAGGTGTGAGCTTGTGTGTTTGATAGGGAAGTGTGCTCTTGATTGAGGGCCGCGCTTGTGGTGAGTTAGCGTGTCTGTTCTGTAGCTGAGAGTGTATGAATATTGGGTAAATATGAGTGTGGTGGTAGAGCGTCCATGGGGGTGATGGTGCGTGTAATGATGTTGCTAACGTGAGCGCTTGCAGGGGTAGAGTGCATTTAGTGGGGCCATGCGATCCTCTGTCTAAATGTGCATGCGGGCAGGAATGCATTAGGAAAATCTCCCAAAAGAGCCCCAGGAAACATGCAGCTCTGTGAAGAGCGGTTCTGCATGATCTCAGACACGCGGGTTGCTGGTCCCTGGGGTCGATTTGAGGTACATTTGTTTCACAAAAACACAAATGATCAAATGATGTTGCTGGATGTGATCTGAAGCTCTCGCCAGTACGAACAGCTCTTCTGATAAGCAGTATTCATCTCGCTATGTAAGCTGAGCTGCTCGAGTAGGTCTGAGTGTTGGTTGACCTTACGGGTAGCCGAGAAAAGCAATAATGAGAGCAAATAACATTGAAAAAACACTAACGGTGGAATATAATGCTAAAGGTGGACTAATATGATGATAACTCAAATAATTCATTAAAACGTGAATTTGACGCTTGAGATACACTAATACGTAATTACATAATAAAGATTTAACTTCGTGCACTAGATATTAAAGAGACGTTGATGGGTAAATAACGCTGAAAAAGACGCATATTATAGCAAACAAAGAGTCGCAGTGAAGCAAGTTAGTCATTATCATAATTATAACACATCATAATGACATTGTATTACCAGCTATTATTTCACGTCACGGACTACATGGCAAATAACACAGTAACAAAGAACAGCCTGTTATTAACTATTCAGTTCTAGAATAATCATTGCATTTGTGTATCTCTCTGTGATCCGACACGCTGTAGTAACCACGCTCAGGAAGAAGATAATTCCTTTAATGCTGGAATATTTGATGTTTTCGTACTGAAGGTAACATTAAAGACCACCACATTAGTAATGGGAATGGCAGGTTAGCGAGGAATTTTGATTTTTGGGGTAATTCCTCACTGACCTGCCAGGGTTTCCAGGGAAAAACTTTTAAGAGTATTAGTGGTCGCTAAGCTGCCAGGGTTTTCAGGTAAAAATTTGTCAGAGATTTTATTCCTCACTCTGTCACATCTGTTTAAGATCGAAATAATTTCACAGTACAGTTTAAGACCGAATAATTCAGAGTAGGATACCTGAGGATACCTTGAGGTGCTTCGGGGCTTATCGTCCCGCGGCCCGGTCATCGACCAGGCCTCCTGGTTGCTGAATATATAGGAGTATAGTTTAAGACCGAAATAATTTCAGAGTATAGTTTAAGACCGAAATAATTTCAGAGTATAGTTTAAGACCGAGATTTTTTTCAGATATCATTTTCGGAGAATATGTTCTTATAAGATTTGTTAAGGAATATAAACATCTTAGATGTAACTTTTAGTTTTATATCCATTTATTGCTGTCACACCCGTTTAAGGTCATTTTTTTCAGTCTCATACTAGATCAAATATTTTAGTCTCATTGGTTTCAGCTGTGTCACATAAATTAAGACTGAATTTTGTCAGAGTTTTAATCCTCGCTGCGGCCTTAAACTGCGTTCTAGCTCTTGCCCCCCCCCCCCCCCACCTTATGCCTCTCACGTATCTTCGTTAATACCTAATCAATTCCTCTGAGATTTAAATCCACTATATTTCAGACTCAGTATATTAGATCAAGTTGGTTACCGAGTTCTAGTACCCGTCCACCGCCTTACTTCATTCGTACAACTTCTTTAGTATCGGTCCAATTTCCCCGAAAATTAAACCCACACTATATCTGACATAGTAAATAAAGTCAGAGCAATTACCGAGTTTCAGCTCTTGTCCCCAGCGCTACTTTACTCATGTAACTTCTTTACAATCCATCCAAATTTCCCTGAAATTTAATCCTTCTGTATTTCAGATTCAGTAAAAATAAATCAAGACACTAACAGAGTTTCAGCTCATGTCCCTGCCTGAGTTCACTTGTACTATTTTGTTACTATCCTTCCAAATCCTCGAAAATTTAAACTCGCTGTATTTCCGACCTTGTAAAATAAACCAAAAACAATTACCGAGCTCCAACTCTTGTTCTCCACCTCAGTTCAATGCTCATCAAACTTAATTATTTTAGACCAAGTAAGTAGCTTTCATATCTACCTTACCTTATCAAAAGTAAACACAAGTCTTATCACACCTGTGTAAATATCCGTATCTCTCCCTCCTGCCTTCCTCTATATCTTCCCCTCACCCCCTTACCCTCCCCCCCTCCCAACTCTGGCGCATCTCACCCCCTTCCCCATCTCATTCTAACCTCCTCTCAAGAATTTTAAATGTTGATGTTATTTAATAATTTAACTTATTAAATGTTATTTAATAAGGTAAATTCATCGAATAGTCTTACACGTTCTCTTTGTGTTCAACGCATTTTTTTAAATGTTCTCTAGTTCTTTGCATGTTACATAAGACTTAAAGAACTATTAGCGTGAATGTTATAATTTTTTGCCATGACTCATTTAAATACACAACATCTCAATTCTCACTATGTATGTTCTAATGTGTTTTCCGCTTATCTCGCTGCCCTTTCTTACAATTTTCCTCCATCCATCCATCATCTACCTCTTCTAACGTATTATCTACATTCTTCGTATTCCCTTACATGTTCTCCGCTAATGTTTTTACTGTTTCTTTTCTTTAAACCAGGTGTTTATGCCATTCAATAAGTGGTTCATTGTTATATATTATCACCAGTAACATTACTAATTATCAACAAGTTACTACAAAGTATTTATTTAATCAGTAACCAAGTCTCATTTATTTATTTTCCAAAACTATGTCAATGTAAGTTTCTTTTTCCTTAGTAAGTAAGGAAAAAATTAGCAAGTTAGAAAATGAGTTAGTAACAGTCCTTACTAATTCATTTCTTAAACAATACTACTCTTTTGCTGTATTAAGTGTACTAAGACTTTCTTTTCATATGTTATCTAAGGTTACACTCGAATAGTTTAAAAGCGTTATCTTTACATTATTTATCAACTAACAGTACTCTTTCATAAAGTAAGTAAAATTATTAGAGACAGCTTCTTCACAAAGTATCTTAACAAAAATATTCTTCGCACATCAAAGGAATCATTCCAAGACCTTTCATGCATTAAAAGACACTCTCAGTGTCTTCTTTATTTAAGAAAGATAATCTCAGATCCGTCAAATATGCTCTCAGAGACATCAAAGATAATCTTTAACTCACATTCGTGAATTCAAGAATCATTCTAAGACATCTTAATGCATTTAAAGATACTTTCTAGTGCACTATGTTATTACTTCTAACATCTCAAGACAATCTTTCCACAACTCAGCTTAATTAAAAAATTCACCTTCAGTAGTCAAGGGTAACTTTTCAAGTAATATTTTAAACAATATTTTCCTTTTAAACTTACTAAGACATGTCAATATTTAGTGATGATCAACTTGAAGTAATGTTCCAAAGTATACATACTTATTTATAGTCTCCAATGTAGTAAACTATTTATTCTATTATGGTTAAAACAATCGTATTCAAAAAAGATCAAGTTTGTTTTTACAACGTTTAACATATACAGTTATTCAAGAAATCATAATACTTAAACATATACAGTTATTCAAGAGAAAATTTAACGACTCATAGTGTTAATTATGAACAGTGTTATAAGATCCCTATGGCTATTTTTTCTTACTCTTGGAAGCATAATAACTGTTAAGAAAGTTACGCTTGACTATTTTCAGTTGAGAGAAGGGTAATTTTTTAGTTTAAGAACAGTGTTGAAAGATTTTTTGACTATGTTCAGTTGATTGACGACGAATAATATTAGTTAAGAAACGACACGAAAAGATTCTGAATGTAAATATTTTTAGTTGACTTAAGAAGTGAGTTATGAAATTAACTCACATTAAAAATGTAATTATTTTTAGTTGACTTTTAGTTGAGTTACGAAATGTTGAAAGATCATGAACGTGTCTATTACAGTTGATTAACGAATAATTTTAGTTGTGAAACGATAAGAAAAGAATGTCTTGGTAAATTTGCTACTGTATAAAAGTGTAAATTTGTTAAGATCCGTATTAGTAAGAAATAATAAGTTGATAATCAAATACATTACCATGGATGATTGTAAATAAAACTGGGTGACTGACTAAATAAATTAATACTTTGTAGTAATTTGTTGGGGGAACTATAATGCTGTTGATAATATTTGACAAATAACTAGTTACTGAATGACAAACAATTATACATTTGATTTTAAAAGAACATGAAAGAGAATGCGGTGAACACAGTGAAAATAACGGGGATATGAATTGAACTTGCAGAGACCATGAAAACATAAAGTGAATGTAGAGAGTATACAAAGAATGAACATTGGACTTGTAAAGAACATTCTGAGAACATGGAGAATATGACAAAGAACACAGAAAACGTGGAAGAGAATGGGAAAAACGTGGAGAAACAGGTGAAAAATAGGAGTAGAACTAGCAGAGAACATGAATAATGAGTATAAAAGTTGTACAGAAAATATGCGTATGCATATGTACATGAGTATAATAGTTGTACAGAATATGGATAGAATACACAAATACGGTAATATTATTGGATCAAATCTGTATTTTAAAATCTGGGGAGGGAAGGACGTTTGGATAGAGTTGGGGAAGGGATGAGGGGAAGGGAGTAGGGGGTGAGGGGAAGTTAGGGGAGTGGGGAAGGGGAAAGATATAGGTGCGGGGAGGGAAGGGAGATAAGGGAGAGGGGAAGGTATGGGGTGAGG